>JAWNNP010000995.1:0-11274 GCA_035044805.1 Leucophenga maculata | reverse complement strand
CGTTTTGAGTTGTTTTCAGTATAATAAAAATATACGTTGCTGCAGAATACATCTGCGCGTTAGTGTTGTGCACACATTCCACGAAAACTGTTTTTTGAGGCATTTTTTCTTTTTAAAATTTTTCTTGTTTTTAATAATTATGTCATATGTCATATATTAATGATCAAAGGTGTTAACAGGATTTTTTATAGTATAATACGGTCACATGTGGCAGCCGCTGCAACTCAGCTTTTCGACCGATTTAACATGCCCACACACAGCTGATTGAACGAAGCTTTCCGTGTATACACGGTGTTTCGCAATATTTGAATAGCCAGCCATAGCCAGTCCAGATTTTTAAGTGTATCTTTTGCTCACGTTTTCACTCTACTTTATTTCAGATTGGAAAATTGACAGACAGAGAAGCAAACATGCAAACTGACTTTGTGCAACTAAATTAAGAACTGCAACATGAATGTTATTATGCGGTTTTCATTATTTGCGCCCTTGCTTGTCGACAAACATGCATCTCAGTGCACCGACATTGAGCGTAGTTTGAGCATAATTATTCATTTTGGACAATGGCGTACATTGGTTTAATTAAATGCTAAATATATGCAGCTATTAGCAAGATTGTATTTTTTTTTTCAGATATTATAAGATTCAATTAAACTGTCACAAATCACTGCAGTGTTTTCTAAATTTGCATCTCGAATCAAATAAACCTTAAAGTTAAACACTCCCACATACACGAATACGAATACGACTAGTAGTAATCGCAATCAAAATCCATACAAATTTATTGAGGACACCAATTCACCAGCCGTGTCGCCTGCAGCAATGCAGTCAATAATGCAATCAATTACTTATACAATTTCGAGAGGTCATTGTCGAGCAATCTAGCAGAAATAAAATCAATTTAACTTTCTATTTGCTGTGCCGGCATTCAGTTAAATTGATTCATTTTGAATTTCGCTGCAGCAGGACCTCACACACTGGCACCTCTATACCATGGAGTTGTGTGCGCTGGCTTATTTTCATTTTTTTTTTGTATACGAACCACTTTCGTTTGCTTTAGACAGTGAAACTTTTTCCGAAACTTTTTCAAATTGTACACAAAAAATTAAAATATTTGTGTTTTGCTTATATGAGAGCATGTACTTATCTAGTGACGTTAGATTCACTGATATCTGCTGTTAGCATCTACCCATAAGATAGGCTTCAAAGTTTATTAATTGAAATTCTTAAGCTTTAGCCGAACAATAATTAACAATAAATTCTTAAATCTAAACTTATTATATGTATGTATGTACTAGCCATCCAGATGCAGGCTAGTAGTTTACAGCGGCTCTAAGAACTTAACACTGAGCTTGGGAGGTCATTTCTCCTGAGTCGAGTTGTGTTATTTTGTTGAGCGAGAGCTCTTGCGAGCGGGTTTGGGTGATAGACGAGTTTTCAGCTTTTTCAGATTTCACAGTTGGGATATTCAGATCTCTGTGAATACAATCGTTTCGAATGCACCATGGTGCACCAGTTATTGTTCTAAGAATTATAGATTGAGCTCTTTGAATTATTTCCACATTACTGGCGCTTGCATTGCCCCATAGCTGGGATCCGTATGCCCAAATAGGCTTTATTACTGTGTTATAAAGCAACACCTTGTTATCCAGATTTAATGGTGATCGTGAATTAATAAGCCAGTGTAGGGAGTTGGCCTTCAGCTTAATTTGTGTTTTCTTCGCTTCAATGTTATGGTATGTGTGTTGTCTTTCGAGATGGATGCCGAGATGCATGACCTCATTGACCTGTGGGATCGTAATATTCTTCAGAGTTAGCGTAGGGCAAGTACCTCTATTGAGCGTGAATGTAACGTGTTTACTTTTTTGTTCATTGACTTTTATCCTCCAGTTGCCCAGCCACTCTTCGAGATGGGTATAAGAATTCCTTCCTTCTCATGCAAATGAACGGCTTTGCGTGCTAAAGTACATGACACGTCAAAGTACTCTGATATTCTTCGAATAGACCATGTTTTTGGTAACATTGTTCAAAACGTTACAATTTCGGTTTTATTGTTAGATTTTTGTATTTTTTCTTTTATTTCAGAAACTGTTTCCAAACTTTCAACATCATGTGTAAAAACATTTTTTCACTAAATACCGATTTTAATTGTAGATCAAACGCGGTTTTAATTTCTTTTATTATTGTCGTGAGACACCTAAAACCGAGAGAATGTTATTTAAACAAATAATATTTTTATCTAGGTTAAACTCATTAAAACTTTCATTTGTTTCTTCTAATATCTCTGGAACTTGCATTTCAACATCTTGATTTTCACTAGCATTTCTCGATTTTTTGTTCAACTTTAATCGACACGAGTCACACACTAAACTTTTTTCTCCTAAATTTAAGCTTTCTAACCACGATTCATCAAAAGCCCGAAGTCTCTTTACATCTAATACCTTCCTATGTTTTTCTTTCCGTAAGGAATTGCAACACTTTTTAAAAACCTTTTTTCTGTTCAAAAACTCAATTCAAATAATCTTAAAACATAAAAGTGATAACTATGCTACTTTCTTCGCCTAAGCGTTAATGGAAAATAAAATTCAATAGCAGACAAATTCAGATGACATACAACTTTGTTGTCCGAAAAAAATTGAATGTTACGCTACCTTGGGGCACACCAGCTTTGATTTCCGACTCTATTGTTAATTTTGTACGTAAGCCCCTCGAGCCAAACTCGATCAAACGCTTGGGCAATATCCAGAAAGATTGCGGAGCAGTATTCACGGTGCTCAAACGCAGTTCGAATATCTGAGGTAATACGATTGACTTGTTCAATGGTGCCATGCTTTTCGCGAAAACCGAGAGATGAGATTTTGAGTGTATAGGCTTATTTTTGTGAGAAAAATCTTCTAAAAGAGCTTGGACAGACATGATAGAAGACTTATGGGTCTATAAGACGTCGCCTGAGTTTTATCCTTACCGGGCTTCGGGATCATGGCAATGATTGATTTTTTCCACTGGGTGGGGAAATAACCACTTATTAGAATGGCATTGAAAAGTTTGGTAATATAATTAATAGCTGGACTGGGGAGTTCCACGATCATTTTTGGAGAAATAACATCATGACCTGTACCCTTTTTTGGAATTAGTTGATTTTTTATGAAGTTTTTTCTTCATGTGTGTATATTCGGAGGGGTACTGAATAGTACCTATACGGATATGGAGGAAGAGCGAAACCGCTGGCAAATGGAACTGACAGAGTTGTCTATATCCATTTCGCAGTTGACTCCAGGGTTGAGTTCAATGTGGCTGCTTATATATAAGATAGGCCATAAGATAGGCTTCAAAGTTTATTAATTGAAATTCTTAAGCTTTAGCCGAGTATGGTTTGGGTTTTGAAGAAAGTGAAGCATTATAGCACAGTTATAATTGCTTTTATTAAAATGCCCTATCAATCTCAACTCATCACACTCTCCCTGCCATGATACAACGCTTAGACAACCGCCTATCATATCACATACTCATATAATCTATATTAAAACTCAATTATAATTCTTATAAAGTTCTAATAGTTCTGATGGCGATTATTGTTTTTTTTTTTTTTTTGCTGAAGAATATATTTTATTCAACTTACTTGACTTGTCAAGCCACACTCGACCTCCTTTTTATTCATTTCAATTTGATTTTATTTGCTCTCATGTAAATCTAAGGTTCAAGGGCATACAGAGTATCACGAATTATAGCATTTTTTCATTCAGCTTGAGACACTTCTGGAAAATGGTTTCAAAACACATCAACTTATTCTTCTGATTCGATGTTGTTGTGCGGAAACAAATCGGATTTCAAATCTACATTTGGCCCAATGTGTGAGAGCTCATATTATCATAATGGTGGATTATATTTGTGCACAACGTAACAAAGCTTCAACTGGCTGTCTTCCTGCGAAATCATGAAATTTTTCAGATTTTGTCAATCTCACATTTTTACATTTCATATAAAACTCTACACATGTATAAATAAAATCTACCGAAACTAAATATTTCAAATATTCGCGCATATCCGTTTGCATCTATCAACTATTTCTATATCTATTGTACAGAGTTTGCGTCTAAATGGGCTACGTCCTGGCTACTAAGCAACCAATAAATCCTGGCAATGAGTGACGCACATTGCGTGCAATGGCTTAGAAAGGCGAAAAAAATAACGAAGAACAATCCATGTCCTGAGCCTTATTAAAAAAAAAATCCCTTTTTGTGCTCGGCTTGCATTTGAATGCATGAACACGTACAACATTGCATATGAAAATCTGACAGTTGCTATTAGTTTCAATTTTATAGTGAATTTAGCAGACAAAAAAAAAATACTAATTGATGTATCTCGAATTTTAAGACTGAAAATCCAGGAAATTGACAACAATTTGCACAAGCAAATTCCTAAAAGTTTGTGCGCTTGAATTGATATGCTTGCAGACAAACTGTAAAGCTTGCCACTCTGACATTCGACATCGGTGAGCTTTATTGAACTAAATCAAGTAGTCCATTTATTTTGCTATTATTCCGTGCAACAATACCTAGCTGACTCGCTCCGTCAGCAGCATTGCAGAGGATAAAAGGGTAGGCAGGCAACTGCTGGGCCGTCTGTCATTGCAAATTTCCGCACAGACATTTCACTTTTAGTCAAATGTGCAGTTGGCAGGCGACGGAGTGTACCAGTGACATATTTTTTACAAAAACGAAAACGAATTGCTCTGCAGTGGATAGTAAAATTAAAGACTCTTCTATGGTTACATCTCTGCTCCTCTTTCAGTGAGTGTCAGTTGCAAATTTAAGGCAGTTACTGTTCTTAATTAAAGCTGCCTTTTTCGTGTCGTCAAATGAAAAGGGTTTTTCTTCATATTTATTTAAGTAGAATATTATATGACCATAGCAACTGCCATAGCACACATATATGCTTATAACTTGTGGCAATTTAATGCTTGAAAAAGATTTATGTACTTCAATGGCACATTTGACAGGAACAAACAATTTTACAAACTAAAAGTATTTGGAAAACTTAATTTGTCACTCTTTTCATTCTTGTTTTTAAATTTGTAACACAAATCTTTAATAGGGAAGAGCAATTTTGGAGACTATTGTACCCCTTTACAGTAGAGAGAAACATTGTTGCACGAAAAGTATGAAATGTGGTGAAGTCTAGATGGATAAATGTTCTTGTAACAACTTTTAATATACACTCCTTGTCACTTGAACATACTCACTTTGGAATTGGTCGTAACTCTATAGCTTACCAGAAGGCGGGCCTAGATAAGAAAATCAAGTTATACCGACATTCCTAAAAAAACCATATTCAGACGGTCATATATATTTGACACTCTTATCACGTTTCATTGAAAGTAGTTTCAAATTATCAAAAAATTTCAACTACACTCAAAAAAAAAATTTTCCTAAAATTTAGGAATCATTACCTAAAAAAATTTTTTTTACAAAATGAATTTTAAGAAAAAAGTTTCCTAATATTTTAGGTAAGAAAATTTTTAATTTAGGTCTTAAAATTCATTTTTAGGCAACATTTTACCTTAAATTCCTGTTTTTAGGTAATGATTCCTAAATTTTAGGAACAATTTTTTTTGGAGTGTAGAAGTGTCTGAAGTCGCCTTCACTATTGCTAAAAGACCACAACTATTCTACCTCCCGGCACCAACAGATGTTGCAGCAGCTGATCATCCGGAATATATGAAGCTGAGATCATCAACTGATATCGATGATGCTATACTCAAGAAAGCACTACGTCAACGATAAACCAGTAGATCAGGAAGACTACCAGCGTATTTATGACGAGCTGTCTATACTTCTGTTTGAGACCAAGATGCATATATTTTGCAGAGTATATACGTAATGCCGACCCTAACAAAAACGAAAGTATCAACCTATGAAACTGAATATTTCAAATACTCGCGCATATCCTTTTGCATCTATCAACTATTTCTATATCTATTGTACAGAGTTTGCGTCTATATGGGCTACGTCCTGGCTACTAAGCAACCAATAAATCCTGGCATTGAGTGACGCACATTGCGTGCAATGGCTTAGAAAGGCGATAGTTACGTTTAAAAAAAAATAACGAAGAACACTCCATGTCCTGAGCCTTATTAAAAAAAAATCCCTTTTTGTGCTCGGCTTGCATTTGAATGCATGAGCACGTACAACATTGCATATGAAAATCTGACAGTTGCTATTAGTTTCAATTTTATAGTGAATTTAGCAGACAAAAAAAAAGTACTAACTGATGTATCTCGAATTTTAAGACTGAAAATCCAGGAAATTGACTACAATTTGCAGAAGCAAATTCCTAAGAGTTTGTGCACTTAAAGCAAAAGCATAACAAGTGATGTTAAACTGATGCTAAGCTAGCAGCGGCGTTGCTGTTGAACTGCAGAAGCACAAACTTAGATGACTTTTATGTCACGAAGTGATTTTTTGAATACTGAACTCTCAGCCACAAAGCCTATCTCACTTACAATTAGGCTAGGAATATCTGGCTACAATGGAAATGATGGCAGAGTGGCTTAGGCTTACGTATAGCAAGAGCGTTGCTCTTCAAGTTACGGAATGATATGAACCAGACACTGCGTTCATCAACAGCTCCTCCAGTGTCAATGAGACATTTGCAGGTGTCGAACATAGTCGTCAACAGAAAATCTCAGCACTGTACGATAACGCTTAGAAAAGACTTCCGTCCAACTGATTGGCTGCATAACTTCATTATTCTTCATCCAATCTAGCTACAAACAACACCAGCAGGAGGCTCAAGCGCACCGACGACAAAGAGGCAATTGGCTTCATTTCTGAATCACAAAATACAAACAAATATCAAATATTTCGCTTTGATTGTAGCTCCTTCATATTGAAATCTCGAGAAATTGAAAAACAAAAATGAATAAAAGTGGAAAGAACGTAGAAGCTAACTATCAGCAGGGAATCGGTAGGAAATTGCAGTTGGTTTTGCTGAATAACAAAGCAACTCTGAGGCATCATAAATCAAACGTACGCAAAAGCGAAAATACTCATAATCAATCCATACTTTTATATCCTACACTCTTAGGATAAAAGCGTATATTAAGTTTGTTTAAATGTATGTAACAAGCAGCAGTTGGGAAGACAGATCCCAGAAAGTATATATGTATATTCTTGGTCAGCATCAAAACTTGATACTATAAATTCCGGCTGTCCGTATGAGAGCGAGCAAGATAGAGCCTTGAAGTTTTATTTATTAGACTTCGATTTTTTCTTGTTAATATGAAAATATATTGGAAAACACCTACATTTTCTCCTATTTCCTTACCTTTTGGGATAGTCCTTTTTTACTGAAATAACGTGTGATTAGATTTTTTTTTTTTATTTTGTATGAAGAGTATTCAAACTTGGGTTCCACTGAAGTTACTGTTTTCTCTTATTTTTGTGTTCACTTATTCTATTCTATTCTATTCTTTGTGAATCTATTCGGAAGACATGTGTACATGTTTAATAGATGCCAGATTACACAAAATGTTTTCCAAATTTTATTACTTCTGAAAAGTCTTCAATAAAATTTAAAATTTCAAACAATTTGCCTTCGTTTGCTTTCCCGAACTGCTTAATGTGCTTGATGCCCATCCATTTTCGCGAAGCACAACTTGTTTATAAAACGCTGCCGCACTTGCAATAAGAATAAATACAACAATTCACGGCAAAACTTTCACAGCGGCTTCTCCATGACCTTTGCAATACTTGAAGCCTTTTTACGCTTTTCAATATTTTAATTGATTTCTTGCAGTTATGAACTGTGCATCTATCTCGCTCAAAGGTCGTTCATACTGTGACATTCAATCGTAATGTTGAAGGTTAAATGAAAGTTTGAGAGTGAGCGGTAAAGTAGATCTTAATGCCTTAGAAAATAATTACATTGCCAAATATTCGAACAAAGAAGACATCACTTTTACGAAAAAAATAAAAAAAAAGTATGCTCGACTTCGAGTTACTCTATACATCCATTCAATCTTAAATTGAAATGAGAGATATATTCCTTACTGTAAGGTGATGACCACTTTAAGTCATCCGATATAATACAATAAGGCATTTTTAGCTAAGCTAACAAAAAAGCAAGTCACAAAGATACAGTTGGGCGTAACCAACTGTCAAAGGCACTGCTGTACCAGTACCAGTACAGGTCGTCTAACAAACACAGTGCAAAACAAAAAGGAAGAAATAAATAAGAAAACATGGTACTAACGCAAAGTATTTTGCTCCTCCCACTTCTCACTACACAAATGAGTGCCTTATAAAACATTTTTATATGTATGCAAAAAAATGGGAGGACGGAAGTATCATAGGTCGTTCAAAGTCAATTGCTTATAAAATCGTCATTTATTATACGATTTTGATGAAGTTGTTATCTCTATACTGGCATATTGTGCCAAAGATGGGGATTTTATGGGAAAGGGTGGAGGGGAAAAATTGTAAAATAAACTCGTAAAATTCCGGCGTAGTCCTCGTCGAATGCAAAAAGAACGAAGTTTCTATCTATTACCGTTTCCGATATCCTTTCGTTCACACGGACGGCCAGACGAACATGACTATATCGACTTCTCTATCACTTCTGATCATAATGGGGGTAACTTTGGGGGGGTCTTCGACCATTATTTCTGTTCACCTGTTACATACAAAAAAAATTCAAAAACTCAGAAAGTAGGCAGGAAAGTAGCAGCTGTTGATGCCTTTTAATATAAATTATCTGAAGAGAAGTGAAGAGTATTTTAATTTTGAGACGAACCACATAAAGTATATGTATAAGTTGAATCGAGCAAGAAATGTACGACTGTTTTCAGCGTATCTTACTAAAATTCTATATAAATACTCTCCGTGATTGGCATTCGTGAAGAATGACAAATCGATATGTCACTCTTATATTTTAGCGTTATAAAAAGCCGAGGTACTGCAGCATCAACTATATGGCTCACTGATTAGGGTACATGTGCGACTGTCTTCGGACCCAACATCAGATCCATGCCATTGGCCTATCTTACTGGCCATCAACGACTGAGATATCATCTCAACAAAATGGGTTATCTCTCCTGAAGCAGAATGTAGACTTTGTCTAGTCCTTTTCCAGATTTAGAGGTAAACAGTTTCTTTTTTCAATCACTTAGTTTTGCTAATCAAAATCTTTCTATAGTCAAGAGTCCGTCAATTCGTAAATCCATGTACCACCATTCAAAATTAAATTTGTGTGGGTCATATATTTTAATCTTGATACATCTTGATAGCAAATATGTCGTTTTAAGTTAAACTAAAATAGAACAAAATGATTTTCTTACAAATCCCCAGGATGGGAAAAGATTTGCAAGGATGCTTCGTCTCCTAACGGTCCAATATGGATCTAAATGGAATATTATATTAAAATTTGAATAAAAAACATAGAATTTATAATGTTAAGCTAAATTAAGTAGCAACGCAAATATTTATTCATACAAAAACTCAAAGAATAGGGACAGGTTTTTATGTGAACTACTGCTTAAAGAGTGATTGGCACGTTAATTAAACTCTACCTAACTGTAAGTACATATCGAATTATTTTGTAGGAGAACCAACTCTTTTTTTTTCAAGAATATGATCACTTTTTTCATAACATTCTACAGGGTGTAAAAAGGAAACGAATACAAATGCGAATATAATGGAACCAAAGTAAAACACATGCAGCGTTTCGAGAAACCGAGCAGAGTGACATTGAATGCGCATCAAGGACACTCATACTACCCGTGGTGTGCTATTTAATGGTTTGCCTTATCTTGGCTTATCAATGGCATATAGCACAGAGTCATATACACTCGCACAGAAACAAACAAACAAAGAGACAAACAGAGAGTAAAAAGCCAGCACAGTACAAAAAGCGTTTGAAAACGACAATGACTGCTTGTGTGAATATATGTAAATATGTATGTATGTATGTATATATGCATATATGTTATATGTATATGTATACATATATATATATATGAAGTAGCTAAGCTAAGCATAAAAAATACATACATATGTAACTTATATATATATATATGTATATATTGTATATATATATATCTATACAAGTGTTCGTACAAGTGTTTATGCTTTCGCTGCAGTCTAGGCAGCAGTTTCAAATTAGACATTGACGAAGTGTTAGACAAATATTTTGTATGTGCATCGTCCACCAAGTGGCTTGCCACGCCGTTGCCTGCTTGGGCCTACTTTGGAATCAGTAAATTATGCTTGTACATGAGCGATTGAGTCATATGCCAATCGTGCACTGTGAAACAGCCTGTTGGAAATAATTTCAATGAATTTCTGTCATAGTATTGTAGCTTATGTTGCATTATATTCGCTGGTCTGCTTTTAGGTGTCAACAATCATTTGTAATTGCTATTTTTTAGCAACAATGTGCGCCGAATCTTTTTTGTTTTCACTATTTGAACTTATAGTGAATTATAAAGACTTCACTTACGCAAAAAATGTAACCACAAACTAGTTTGCAGACAGTGATTTGTGCTGCGATAAAAACCAAAAGCAATTGCTACTTATTCCTTTTTTTTTTAATTTGCCAAACTAGTCATGGTATGAGTAATAGCTCAAGTAGACATCGACGTTGCCGTAGTTGGCGTTGTCGTTGACTCAAACACTTGACATGAAGTGCTTAGCGCAAAAATGGTTTCGAGGAATAACCTAAGAAGCAGAAAGGATGTAGAAAATTTATTTTTTTTTTATGAATAAAATGGAAATTGTGCGCTAAATGTGCTAATTCAAGGACGCCAAATTTTTTCTCTTTTGTTTTTGTTTTTGTGCAAATCGCTAAAATCCAAATGTGTACGGATGCAAATTAAGTGTGGATAATCACAAAATAGAAAAAAAGGTTTCGCAAATATTACAGCTCAAGGCATTTTGCAGCATGTTGCCAAACATTTGCTTATCCAAAGTGAAGTTTAATTTGTGTGTAAGAAAAATTAAGGAAATGAAAAATTTTAAACTAATTTAAATTTCATTTAATAAGACAGAATGCTGATACTCTCTAACCCCATTGCATACTATTGGTCTGATATAGATCTGCATTCAATAATTTCGTAGAATTGCATTAAGATACACAAAATTTAGCGAATTTAGCTAAAGTAAACAAGGAAAACAAAAAAAGTTTTCTACAAAAAATCAGAAAGAAAGCGACGCTTATTGTAGCAAATGGTCAAATAAATAGTTTGGAAGAATTTTTTTAAGAGGTAGTCAACGATTTCGT
>JAWNNP010000994.1:0-34531 GCA_035044805.1 Leucophenga maculata | reverse complement strand
GCACTAGTAGACACGTCCGATCGGTTTGACTGATTAAGTACATTAATGCAAATCTTAATCTTAGTTGGACATTTTTTTTTCGATTGCTTTCTAAGAGTAAATTGACTTTAAATTGACTTTTGACCTCCAAATATACGAATGCGATAAGAATTTTATATGAATTACTTACTTGATAATTAGTATAAATATTCGAAATGAATTTTTGAGATTTCCAGTTGGTTTTTGTGCTTTGAAATATATATATATTCATTTATAAAAAAAATGCAAATACAATTGTTTAATGAAATATTAAAGAATGAAACAGTGCAATTTAAAAATGAAATAATAGAAAAACCGCTGCCAAAGAATTGCGCTGAAGCCACAAATAATAAAACTGGAATCTACACTATTTCAGTACCGAAATAGGACTGGAACCATTCCCAGTTGTTTGCGATGCTGATACGAAAATGGGTGGTTGGACTTTGATACAACAACGCCTCAATGGTACCGTTTACTTCTATCGTACATGGAATGAATATAGAGCAGGCTTCGGTGAAGTAAGCTCGAATGGAGAGTTTTTTCTGGGCTTGGAGAAGCTCAATAAAATGACAACAATGGAATCATACGAATTGTTAGTTGTGCTACAAGACTTCAAAAACAACACTAAATATGCACAATATGACCAGTTTTTAATTGGTTCGGAAACTGAGATTTACTCTCTCAAAGAGTTAGGTACTTATACAGGAGATGCAGGAGACTCATTAAGTTTTCACAAAAATAGTAAGTTTTCGACCTATGATCACTTTAACCAACCCGGAACTAATTGTGCAGAAGCAAGAAAAGGAGCCTGGTGGTATAAGGACTGTAGTTATAGGTAAATTGAAGTTTGTTTATGATATTATATAAAAGTGGTCAAATATTATGAATTTTATTTTCATTTAGCAACCTCAATGGACTTTATTTGCCAGATAGCAATGATGATCGGCTTGAAGGGTTAACGTGTTATGCATTTAGCAACAAGTTTAAACCTCTGAAGATGGCAAAAATGATGATTCGTCCAAAATGTAAATGTTCCAAATTTAAACTTCAAAAACTATGTAAAAAAAATTGTTAAATAAATTGTCAATAGAAAAACATTTTTTTTTTTGTCAATAAAACAAAATAAAAGAAAAAAATTGTTTTTTTTAATGTCTGTCTATTACCGACCTATAACATCCTCAGGCTAGGTACTTGACAATGAGGATGGATCTTTTTCCAATAATAAATAAACTTCGCACAAATTTTTGATCGGGATTTGGTTTTGACATCATAAACAGAAATCCATGTTTCATCACCAGTTATGAGCCTTTTATGCATATATCTGGAACATCGTTTATATCATTCATACTTTTGGTCAGAACTTAGTAGTTACGGAAGAAGCTTCGCTACCACACTACTTATGCCCCAAAATATCCGAGAAAGTTGCATGGCATCCTCAGTTACTACTCTAATAGTGTCTCGACTATTCTCCACACATATTTTCTTCACAGCTTCAACTCTTTTATTCAACAACTTGACGTGCTGGGTGGGGCCTCCATGGCGGAGAGACAACTAGTCAGAAAGGACTCGAGTCTTTAAAGATTCATCAGCTTACAATTCATAGCTTTCTACATAAACTCTTATCAAATAATGCGTCTATGTAAATTCACGCTTCGCGAGTTTAAAAAAATATAAAATGAAATTTTTAAACGTTTAAAAAAAAAAACAACAAAAAAAATGTTGATAAATTGCTTTCAAAACTTGTTATGTAGCAAATTCTGATCGATTGCAATTTGCTTATCATAGACAAACATGAAGCTACAAACTTAAATTGGATTCAGGCTTTTGAACTAAAATTTTTCATCCAGCCGCTCCGCTGAAAAGTTGTTAAGCAAACAATTTAAATAACGAAAATATGTAACAGCAACCAAATGCAATAACATCACAAAATGCAAAATTTTTATTACACGCAAAAAGCAATAAAATGCAAAATTTATGAGAGATTTTCTATAATTTTTCAAAAATAGTCAAAACGTTCTATTGGACAGCCAAACGCAAAAACTTTCAAATTATTTGCGAACAAAATAACATAAGCAAAAATTTTAAGTAGCAGCCGTAGCAGACATGTGGCGCATTTTAATGTATTCTGAACCATAGCTGCCTGCTTATAGCTAAATTGTTGGGGTATGATCTAAGCGAACATGTGGTGGTGGCATGAAGCAATATAATGACAGCAAATTTCGTCAGCAATGGTAAAATATTTAAAGCGTGATTGATTGCAGACAATTTATTGCGAATGTATAAAATTTTAGTTTGCAAACAAAATTGTTTGCTGTGAGATATTGTTTATATCTGGAGTGTAGGTGGTAACTATTCCACCTTCACTTTAGATATAAATGTAGTTGAACAAAATGAGATACTAATAATGGTTGTATCCGGTATGCTCTGTTATGACTTCTTTAATTTTTTTCCATATGAAAATTTGTTCACATAATGCATAATGACCTTCACGAAATTCGTCGGCGAGCGAACTGCGGCCACGATTGCATTCGTTGTACCAGTTTTTCATAATGGCCAAGGATGGAGCTTCATCACCAAAAGTTGATTTAAGTTGATTGGTGAACTCTTGTCTTGACAATGCACGTCGAATCGTAATAAATCGTAATAAATCATTGCAATTCCATTTTTTTAGCCGAGATGAATTCTTCAGATGCCTGTAAAGAAACCAAATGCGCTCGTAAGTCAAAGTTTTCTCAGTAAGTTAAGCCTAAAAAATGTCAGACTTGACGATGGAGACGTTAAATTGCATCTGGCAACATATTTTGTTGCTCAGACTATAAATATATCTCATTTGATATCTTCGAGAAAGGTAAAGAAATTTAGAGGGAGAGAGAGGTACAACCATATCCTTAAAACTGAGGGAAACCGCACCTAGACGCTGTGGATACTCGACGGACACTCGAGAATACTGAAAATATGCTATCTTAGTCTCAATGAGAAAATGTCATTAAAATTAATACTGATGGCTCAAATATTGAAGGGAATGTTATAAAAGACATCTTCTACCCAAACTTACGGATTAGACAATCTTCAGGAAACCAAGAAAGGTACTCACTTTCTAAGACTAAAAAAATAATAAAAAACACTTCTAGTCCCGCGGATCCCTTAATGATATAGCCAAATACTTTGGTTACAATTTATCTGGGTTAGGAAATGGAAAGGCTGCTTTAAGAAGGAACCACCACCGATATCCGTATCACACAAAATTCGATTCGTATAGCGGGCAACATACAGGCTAACCTATAGACATATAAGGCCTTCAGTCTCTAGCGTGACAAACCACTGACCTCAGTTACCTCTCAATTGACTATGGGCTGATTAATTAATGTCAACACCCAGAACAGCAAAATTATGGCTCTGCTATGAACGATCAGAATTCCAAAATGAAATATTTCAGATCAGTTTATTCCGCTCTCTGTGGGTTGACAAGTATTTCCCATTTGTTGAAATAATTATGGCCTGAAGGGCTGTACACTTTTCTCTTAGATTATTTAGTAAAATTG
This sequence comes from Leucophenga maculata, assembly GCA_035044805.1. Lineage (NCBI taxonomy): Eukaryota > Metazoa > Arthropoda > Insecta > Diptera > Drosophilidae > Leucophenga > Leucophenga maculata. The sequence continues at coordinate 30,971 of JAWNNP010000994.1, read as the reverse complement.
AGTTACCTTTTTTATTGAGTTAACTTTATCTGAATCGATTAATCTAAACCGTTGCCAGTTACGCCGAATACGGTTATTTAACTAAATATACTGATGGAACTGTTTTGGGTACAGAACCTAATCTTATTTTAAGAATGCTTATTACCATAGATGCCAGAATTCCAATAATTATATCAAGAATCATTGATACGATTTGATCGGTACTTTCCATTGGCGTTAGATAGACCTAGGTAAATTAGCATCCACATAATCCGAGTTATGTGCCCAGTTTACATTTCTAAAATCAGATTTCGGGACCTCTGTATTAGAGATAACATCGTTGAGTGATTTCTACTGGAAAATGATAGGAGCTTAGACTATTTATAAGAAATGAACGAAAGGATCTCGGAAACGGTAATAGATAGAGACTTCGTGTTTTTTGCATTCGACTAGGACTGCTCCGGAATTTCACAAGTTTATTTTAAAATGAGCCGAATTTGAACCGAATAAAGTATATTCAATAAAATATAATCTTCAAAATATATATTTCATATAAAATTCAAATCCATTTTTGTTAAAATAGTAAAATTTAAAAAAAAAATCAGATATCTACTTTATCAACATCGTTTTGCACCAATTCGTAAGATAATTCCGCCATTATATTATAGACAGGGCGTATACCAAATGTATTACAAAATCCTTTAAGGCCTTGCGCTATAGACTGCGGTATTTTGGTCAAATGGAATGCATCCTCAATGAAATGCAGCTGGTTGGCTAACTGATCCCTCATGAGCACCAACTGTTCCAACTGTATCGTGAGCAGTGCCACAGAGCAAACATATTCTTCATGAACGACATCAACTTTGTTATTAGTCACGTAACATTCGAGACGGACACGTGGCTCTGTATCCGTGCTGCTGCGGCAGCCAGGAAATGTTATCTCCGGACGTACATAAATCTTAAAGCGTTTACGTTCGGCTAGATTAAAAAACTCCATGAGATCCGTATTGAGCGGCTTATACACTAAATTAATACAATCGAGTAGTGTATCAAGTTCACGTGGCGTTGTAACTTCATGCTGCGTTACAGGTGGCTGTAAAAGTTGTGTTGCACTTTTAAACAAATCTAAGGTACTGGATGTATTATCCAAGAGTACCGAGCAATTGTCCGTATCGTAGTACCAATCAGACTCTGGCAACTCAGAGGACTCAAAATCACCAGCAATCGAAGTGATTGAATAGTTAATTGGTTTTGGTGTTAACAAAGTGACACAATCTTCTGTGTTATATGAATCCACCCTATCGAACGTGTTGAAGCTGACCATTTTCTTAAGCTTGGTCATATCTTCTGATTTGAATAATACGCCTTTAGGCGTAACGTATTGCTTGCAATTACGTACTGGCGGCGTAATTGTAGCGCGATGGCACAGTGGATTCAAGCTTTGGAACATTTGACAAAGCGCCATTTTCAGTTGATTGTCTTTATGCAGCCAGCGTTTGCATTGCTGTCTGAGCTGCTGATCCAATTGTTTTTGTCTGCGTTCAATATCCTTTTTGAGTCTATCTTGTATGCGTTGTTTAAGCATTCTTTTACTTAGTTCAGCTTTGAGCCGTATTTGCGCTTTGCTGGTGTGTTTTAGGCTGCTACAACTGGTAGTCGCAGCTGATTTTGTTGCTTCATTGTAGTTGGCTTTGTTGCAAGTTTGTGTTTGTGCTTCTGCTTGATTTAGGCCAAATGATTTCTGCATTACTTTACAGAAGTATGTTGCCGAATTTTTGGATACATTGAAACATATTTGATTTTGATTTTTATGTTTCGACTTAGCATGCGGTACGTGTACATTTAATTGTTCGCTTAGCTCATCTTGCTCCGACTGTTCGCTGTTGCTTTCTTCAAATTGTAACTCCAACTGATCGCTTTCTTCAGCTTCTACTTCCAGCACATTTTCACCCTCTGACTGACTGCAGTTCAGTGATGTGGGTTTCAGCTGCTCATTTTCTTCCGTTTGCTCCATTAGCTTTTCGGAAACTTTAACTTGCTCCGTCAGCTGCTCGCCAACTTCTTCTTGCTTCATAAGCTGCACGTTTTCTTCGGTTTGCCCCAACAGCTGTTCACAATCTTCATCTTGCTCCGTCTTAGGATACATAAGCTGCTCATTTTCTTCATCTTCCCTCCACAGCTTTTTGTAAACTTCATCTTGCTCCATCACACGCTTGCTTTCTTCCTCCATTTCATGCCGCCATTTTTGATGTCCTCTTTCGATTTTCAAATGTATTTCAACTCTTTTTTCACTAGAATCACATTTTCTAACGTGAGTTGAATTGGCAGTCGCTGCTTTTACGAATTGTTTAATCATTTTTGGCTCGTTCAGCAGCTGTTTCATATCCAAGTACTGCGAACCGAAGACCAGCGCATAGCGATGCAGCGTATTACCAGTTTGTATCAGTCTTACCTCATCATCAGTTAGTTTAGTCATGCCCAGATGCTTAAGGGTTTTCTGCTCGAAAATGTGTATTTTATAATGTTGTAGGTGTTTGCTGGCCGGTACGATCAGCAGCAGCACATCTGTCTTTGCTTTGGCATCTTCAGCAACCTTTTCTACAAATTGTTCCAGCAAAAGCGACATTGAGCTCTCACTTTTCTGTAAATTTGTGCTTTCATAGATAGGTGCAAAGAATTGCTTACTGATATGTGGTCCAGTCTCACAATCATTGCTTAGCTTACTCAAATAACGTCCCAGAAAGATGGCACGTGGCAAATCCTTATCCACATTGCTCACATTCTCATTGCAAATGCTGTGTAGCTTACGTTGCAGATCATCCTGCTCCGTAGGTAGCTTGGAGGCGTTGATGCCTTTGGTAGTGTTTTGTTTTAAGGAAGTCATTGGATTTAGCATGCGCAAAGAATTTTGTAGATTAAATTGGAATTTGGTTGGTTTTTTTTTTCGAAGTGGTTAAACGAACATTTTTTCTAAACAAAAGAACGAAAAAACAATTTTTTTATATTGACAGAAAGTAGATGAATTGAAACGATTTAAAGACAGAAAAAAGGCAAATAATTCAATGCTTGCAAGTTGAGTATTTATTGATATTTTCAGTTTCCGGCTAAATTTAAATTCCTAGCCATAGTAGACATAAGGTGAAGCATATCCTACAGCAGGATAACCGCTATAGTAGTATTGTGGATTGGGTTGCGGATTTGGTCCTGGGAACGGTGCTGGTATGGCCATGGCAACAGCAAAAATAGCAGCGAGCAACAAAAACACCTGAAAAATAGTCAATTCAAATTTAAACTGTTCTTCATTGAATTAAACTTCAAAACACTTACAAGTTTCAACATTTTCTTCTCTTTTTTTAAAATACGTTTGACTTTCTATAAACTCAATTTGCGACTGCAGTGCAAAACGTTCAGCGACAGACTTTTATATAGCGAAAAAATTGTCAAATCAAATTGCAATATTTGACATCATCATGCCAAATATTTAAGAACCTTAATGTACCAATCAATAAACGAGTACACATTTGCGCATTAGAATGCAAAGTGTCACTTGACTGTGTTTCTCTATAGATACTTTTTTCTACTTCGATTTTTTGTATATTTTTTTTTATTTTTTGACAATTCCATATGGCAGCATTCAACGCTAAGCGGCTTAGTACAGTTCATTTGCAGCAACATGAATACCCAAACAGCAGCTTATAAGCCTTGCGCTTCAAATGTATCTGAAAAAGTATCTATATAGTGCTATCTTAGTAATTCAAAATGCATTCACAGCAAATATCTTTATTGCTTCATTATTCCGCTAAACGCGTTCAGTCTATCTATCTCCTATTCTTTCCTTCATTCATGCAAGCTATGTTCTTCTCGCTCACATGCTGCCAAATAAATTGTTTCTTAATCCGTTCGATTGCACAATCGTACGTAGTCATCATCATTATAAAAAATTGGCAAATAACGATTTTATAAACTTCATTATTATCTTGTGTTGTTATAATCTATTGTACCGAATCAAATTGATTTCTTTTGTCAATTGTAGTTTTCTGTTTTCTATTTTTGTGGATTACTGTTGCAAAAGATACGCTTGCGTTAGATACTTTTTGATGTATCTCAAACAAAAATTTCTAATTTTTATAAACGGGCATAAACGAACATTAAAGTCTGACTCAAATGTACAAGCTTACAGCTTTATAGCTCGTATTCTTGAAACCTAATCAATATGATCTTCAATACCAAGTTTGAAGACGCTACCGTGAGTCATAAAAAGTAACTTTTAATAGATGAAACAATGCGAAACAACTTTGGGGGTCTCCGACCATTATTTCTACCTGTTACATACATTTGCACAAAACCAATAGGCACTTGTACCTTCGGTACGGGGCCTAAAAAGCTGAAAAATAACAAAGCGGAATGCTCCGATGGGCTGCCAGCTGAGTTATTTAAGACCGGCGGCAAAGAGTTGGGTAGAAGTATGCTCCAACTTTTATGCATGATATGATCCTATGAACGCATACCCAATGACTGGAATCTCAGTGTTCTCTGTCCTATCTTTAAGAAAGGAGACCCCGCTGTTTGCGCCAACTACCGCGGAATAAGACTTCTTTCCTTCAGATATAAGATTGTGTCGTGCGTATTGTGTTATAGGCTGAAGCCATATACGGATTCACGGATAGGACTATATCAGTGTGGCTTCAGATCAAAAAGGTCTTCTAGTGACCAAATATTAACATTACACAAAATCTTGGAAAAGACCCGTAAGTTAAACAAAGACATGCACCACCTATTTGTCGACTATAAAGCCGCTTTCGACACGCCGATACGATCGATGTTTTTCGATGCCCTGTCTGCACTAGGTATCCCGGCAAAGATTGTCCGTCTTTGCATGGCGACGCTATCTAACACACAAAGCGTTGTCAGGGTGGGGAAAAACCTCTCTCACCCTTTTGATACCAAGAGATGTTTCAGGCAGGGCGATGCTCTGTCGTGCTCGTAACCCGAGAAAAAAGTCCAACTACCAAGATATTTAATATAAATCGTTCAAATATTAATTTTTAGGGCCATTTGCTGATCTCCAATGATTTAGAATTTTGTGAATTTTGGTTTTCTGTAGTTGAAGTTCGCGAACATTGAACATTGAAATTGGGAACGAAAGGTAACCTAAAAATAATAAAAATAATAATTATTATATTAAGTATGCCTTGAATATATTGTTGCCAGTTTTCCGATTGTACTCATTCTATTCATTGCATTAATTATTATAATTAAAAACCTTAAAAAAAAATCGTTATATTTGTTGCAATATTATATTTTCTTTAAAAATGACATCGAAACGTATTTCAAATGCCGTGCAGGTAGTTATGATCTTTGAGCCCAATTAAATGCATATATTTCTCTGTACGATTTACAACAGAATGCAACTCCGTTAGTCATGGAGAGAAATGTATCGTTTGAACCCGATCTAAAAACTGAGGGCGTTTATGTATGTCGCATGCCCCAACCGCCGCCGGTTCCAGCTGGTGCCAAATGGGATGAACACCTGACGCCACATGAACGTCTTTACTACCATCAGACAATGTCTTCGGTGCGCTACAGCAAACGATTCCACCAGTTTCCGAGTATTCCAAAAGATTCTTTGGATTTTCGAATGCGTACTCGCTACGACCACAGCCGTGAATTGTTTCCGCAAAAGGTGGATACTGTCATGCAGTGTGAAACATATAACGCCACGACTAGTTGGTCACAGACTTCATCCATGGGTACAAAGTCAAAGCCGAAGGCAATGGAACACAAAAGTGTGTTGCGGAACACGAAAGCAGTACCGGCAAAGACAGAGGCAGCATTAGGACACCCGCTAAGGATTGGCGGAACAAGCGAGAAAGTAGATCCGAACCATGTGTCCCTTATATGTAGCGGAGTACACAATCAACGTGTCAATAATGGCTACTCGCGTCAAACTTCAGATGGTAACTTCTTCCGCTACTAAATCAAAATTATTAGTATTTGAATTATATTGAAAAAGGCAAAGAAAGGGTTCCATTTAGCAGTATTTAAAGTAAATACTGTGAAGTGCTACCCATTTGTATTAAAAAAAAATAAAAAAATATTGGCAATGGTTGCTTCTTTGTTGTTGGGGTGGCTGAGAGTATGGTAAGGGCTGTATTTAAAAAATGTCGAGTATTTTGCGTAATTTAAAGATAAAGATTTTATTTAACAATTAGTCAGAGTCGGAAAATTTTACGTAAATATATTACATAGTATTGGCGTTATACACAAGCCAGATGGCATTCAGCATAAATGCTAATTGAAGCTGAGGTTCCTTTTCCTAAAAAATTTGTTCTTTAAAAGGTCGGGACTATTTTACAACCTTTAGTTCATGCAGCATATCGGGTCATACAAAGTCAAAAAAAGGTATTGTTTCCGGCAATATCCTGCCAGTGGAATTGGACATCGAAAAGCTGTTTTGTGTAATTTTTTTAATTCTGACTAGCGGGTGTGCTGTGATATGCTCTTCCTGATTTTTCCCTGATTAGTTTTTCATGATTTTTCTGATTAACGATACCAGGCTATTTTCATATATAAACTCAGAAAAGGATGGCTTGTTTTCTTTATTTATTTTTAATGTTTTTTAGATGACAATCAAGGGTTCAGATTTTTTCAGTGTCTATATTCACCGAATTTTTCTACATATTTTCTTCATCTAGGTTCTAATAAAATATAATATGTTACATCTAACTTATGTTAAGAGAAAGTAGATCTAAACTAAATTATATTGCCGGTTTGTGTTTCAGACGTACTAAGGGAGGCCGATAATTTTTCTTAGAGAATAGTTGGGATTATTTGTACCATGTTCTGGTTAGATATAGCTGCAATACCCAAGATCTGGGTGGGATTATTTGTTCATAAATCATGGACTTGTTTCGTCAAGCAAGTCTATTTATATTTTCCAAAAGCCAGTGAAGCCGGTGGTTTGTTTCACCTTTATATTTCCACAATAGTCACTATATGATCTTTGAACGAGAGCCATTTATCTATGATTAAACATAGATACTTAGTTTTGAGTTTTGTTGTAAAGCATTTCAATGTTCCAATTCCCGCAAGATAAAGATAATCCCGTAGGACATCAGCAGAGTCAGGAGTAAGATTTTTTCATCAGGTATCGGAATGTCAGTAGTAAAAATATTAGATAGAAGTAATCCTAGCACACTGCATGAGGAACTTCTATAAAAACAGATAATAGTGGAGAGACATGTATGAATGTATCATCATGAATAAAATGTGGTAGCTAATATGTCCTTAATTTTTAACAGCAAACCAGTATTCCATACCTTGGGATAGGCTTGTTCTATATTGACAAACATAACGCTAAGATATTCGTTTATGACAAAGAGTATTATTTACGACTCAGTCAAACTATTTTGTGCCTCAAGCTAAAACCGATTTTTTCAACTGGCAATAAATGTATAGAGTATGAAATACAAGTTAGTCTGAAGTCTCTCCTAAACCTTTATGAGTGACGAAAGTGAACTAGTTGACCAATACGACTCACGATTAGAGATTCCAAAAAACGTTCTGCGAAGCAGTCTGCCATTTTAGTCTCACATCTATACCACTGTCCATTGATGTACTCTAGTTTAGCTTGGCACGTTGGTTCAGACGTGGCACTACGAGTAGCTGTCAATAATGGAAACGTTGCATCTTTTTTTATACCTATATTCTCAAACATATTGTCAAACAAGAAAGTCGAGTATGCTGGACATCGAGATACCCTGTACCCCCATTGAAATTTGTATGGAGCATATATTTGTAACTTAATCTGCTTGGGATATTTTATTTCGATTAGTATAAAATACACCAATCTTACAAAAATCCACAGAAAATGTAGAAAGTTTCTAGTGCTCTGAAATTGATCTATATGGAACATTTCATCAGAACTAAAGATTCCCCAAATTTGTAATTTTTGCTAAAATAAGAACAATTTTTTTCATTGAAAAAGTTTATAGTCTTCAAGTTTTTGGTGTTCAAGGCAAGACAAATATACATGTCTATTTGGACTTGAATTTTTGTAAGGGGTCCACCTCGTTTAGTGGTCTGATTGACGTAAAGTATACCAAATTCACAGTTTCTGTCTGAATTAATAAAAACAACAAAATGTTTTTGATACAAAATCACAGAATGGTGAGACAAATTTGTATGATCCGATTTGGACCTTAATGGAATACTTTATTGCTCTGAATGCAATTGATCTGAAGAATGAATAGGAGTCTCCAAATGTTCAAATTAATTAATAAATATATATCCTACCGTCTCAAGATAACGATATCGACTCGACTTTTTATTCTGATTTAGATTTTTGGGGTCTCTCTTTCTTTCTTCTGCTGGTTATATACTGGGAATGAGCGTATAAATATTGCGTTCGAAAATCGTGCAGTGCAATTCTAAACACTGAGTCAGCTTTTAGCCATTTTGCTATATTTGCAGGGCGATGGGTCCATATGTAGACCTAACATCGACAACATTTTCTTTGTAAGGCAGCGCACAGCTTAGTGGTCAAAAGGTATATACTACGATCATACTTTCTTTCTTTGTTGCAGATGAGTCGACTGTGAGCTCAAGCCCGTTCGATCCTCAAGCTTCCACTGTAAATAGCGACATGCCAGCATCCAGGTTGGTTGTCAGCATTGAACGGGTTTCTTGTAGGGGCCTCTCTACCTAGACCGTTGACGCTAGAGAACTCTCAGGTCACCCCAGTTTGAATAATGAACCGTGTTTGATTTGAACCTTGAATGACAGTTAGTAGCTCCAATCTTAATATTTTCAAGGGTTCTGGCAATCATTGCAGTATTCAGTTGAAATTTACAGATACGGATTGGTTGTCTGACAAATTGTTGTATAAAGTTCCTTCTTCATAATAGCAGCGTATTTATTGGATGTTTTATGGTTTACTGGTTATGAGCTGTATCCATGAATTGTGGCCGTATCAATTAGTCTTGTTTCGTTTAATATAGGACGATGTATATTTAATACTTAGGATGTTTAGCTTACTCATTTTTTATTTACAATCGCGTTAAGCAAAGTCAAAAAGAGACCTTTGTCTTGTCTGATTTTACTTTGTATGCTTCGCTCTGAAATTTCATAAATACCTTCATCATGGTTCTTATAGCGTTTAAATTGCATTTTTAGTTCTTTTTTAAAATCATTTGCAAATTTCTGATGATGACCTATAAAAAAACATTTTTCATACAATAACTTGAAAATTACTCTTTGAGATTTTCATTTAATACTAGTTATCTAAAGAGGGAATTGAAGGGTCTAAATAAATAAACTTGAAGTCTTTATGTCTTATATGCGCCAAGTTCTCGTTGTTCATATATATTATACAGCCAGACAGACGGACAAATATATATCGACTTGACTGTTCATGCGGATCAAGATTATGTATACATATACTTTATTTGGTCTACCACTCCATTTTTAATAAAATATTTATCTTTCAATGAACAATAAAATCTCATATAGTACAATACTGTAAAATAAAATATTATCAAATAATAAAAAAAAAATTTAATTGCATCGGCCGGGAATCGAACCCGGGCCGCCCGCGTGGCAGGCGAGCATTCTACCACTGAACCACCGATGCTTATATAAAAATGAAGCGAAAAATGTGAATAATAAAATAAAACTATTTGTTAAGTCAAATATGCCAAAAAAAAGATGTTATATAAAATTTGTAATCAAATTTCTATATTTAGCTGCTTAAAGATTTATTAATAAAACTTTCCACTACTGTTGAACTAAATATAACTAATAACTTGATAGCCTTTGAACCGGATATAAATAATCGAATACTTAAATATAATAATAAATGCTTAAACTATAAAAAATTAAATAGAAATTAATTTAATTGTTATATAATTTATTATTTATATTTTCACTTTTCTATTAACAAAATCCATGCAAAACTATTGTATAATAATAAATACTTAAAAAAAATAAAAATAAACATCATTTATTATGCGCAACACAACTCTACACAAATCTAGAATATATTAGATACTTTTGTATCTTTGTTTGGACTCACAAACGAAAAGCGCGCAACAGGCACTCATAGAATCTAAGTGAAGGTCAGTGGTGTTCTTTGTTGTTCATTAATGATGATTTGAAGTTTGTCAAGCTTAATGAGCTTACGCAAGAAGAAAGAATGCGCAATGAGAATGCCAATTGCTACTTTAAGTAGTCTAAATAAAACTATCGAACGGAATTAGTTAAAAAATAAACAAAAATGCAAAATTATCATAAATGACAACGAAAACACTTGAAGCTTGTGCAAATTTTTCTTGTATAAATAACGCGCGCAGCTCTAAGAAAAGCATCAAATCACAAATAGCAATTGTTCCATTAAGAACTATTACAAACTCCAAAAAAAAAAAATCAAAATGTTCAAATTCGTAAGTGCTTGCATTCGCTGAATATATTTGTATTTTGACAAATGGCTAAGTACACTAATATCCTTTTTGGCATACTTACAGCTGGTTGTACTGTTCGCTGCACTCTTTGCCGTTGCTTTGGCTGGACCAGCTCCTGTGGCGCGCCCCGTGCCAGTGCCCATTGCCAGCCCTGATCCAAACCCAGCACCACAATTCTACTATGGCACTCCGTATGCCTACTCTTCCGGCTACTATGCATCGCCTTACTCGTATTATGGCTAAGCTTTAACAAACGCGATTATCTGGGACTTCTGCGTAATGGATATGGATAAATGCAATGTTTAATGGATTTTGTAGTTGCGCGCTGGCAATTTTATTTAGTTTTACTACTCTTCTAATTCTATCATTCAAAATGTTTGCAAGATAAAGAAAATGTAAAAAAAAAATTATTAAAAACAATTAATTGTCATAAATGAATAAATAAAAAGTATTCTAATGCAATTTGAAATTTGATTTTTTTATATTTGTAAACAGTTTTAGTACATTCCAAAAAAAAAAATATTTTTTTTTATAGAAAAAATGGGAATTAGCTGCAAATTATTAGAAAAATTATAAAAAAAAATATATTATAAAAAAAAAAATTTAAAAAAAAAAATTTAATTAAGATATTTATGAAAAAAAAAAATTTATTGCTTAGTTTTATTAATTTTATTTAAAAAAAAATTAAAAAAAAAGTTTTCCTTAGGTTCCACCGAGATTTGAACTCGGATCGCAGGATTCAGAGTCCTGAGTGCTAACCATTACACCATGGAACCATATGTAAGTGGCTGAGAAAAAAAGTTTTATGGAATTAAAAAAAATTTTCACTTCTTTTATTTTGTTGTTTGGTACGAAAAATATAATTTTCTAAAAAAAAATATTAATTCCACAAAAACAAAAAAAAAACAAAAAAATTATATATTTATATTTGCTTTTATTTTTTTTATGGCTTTTAATGATTCAGTTTAAAAAAAAAAAAACGAAACAATATCTCGTAAAACAGCGATCTTAGAGATTTCTTCGAAGTACTTTTTTGTAGAAAATAAAATTTCTCGCAAATGTTTCATTAACATTTTTTCTGTAGTTTAAGCCATTAATAAAATAACAAAAAATAAACAAAAGATTTGTAAAAAAAAATGTACTCTATTGACCTGTACTTTCTCAATGGAGAGAGCACTTCTTCAAGTTCGGGCGATGTGATAGCACAAAATGCCGTCGATTCATAGGAATTTAAATAAAAAACATTTTATTTATATGAGAAATCTTCTCACGTTCTGGGAGAGTACCAAACAAGTATCAAATAAGAGCAAATCTTTACTTCAACACAACGCATTGAGTTGAAATAAATCATTCGTGCGATCAGTGATTAATCGCTTCAGTAACCTTCTAAGTCCTATGTTTTTGTATATTAAAAATGCGGTTTATTTTGCTAGAATTGTTAAATTTGTGTAATTTATATCAATCCTAAGAAAATATTTCATTGATGTACATAGATCGAACCACTAGAAGGGGTAGCTTCTTACATACCGACCACTGCATTTCAATTTTTGTATTAAATCGTTTTGTTAATTTTGAAATAAACTTCAAATTTGATAAATCTCATATTAATCCTAATAAAATATCTTACACGGATATATTTATGATCATATACTCCATACAATATTAAGTTTAAGGGGGTACAGCGTATCTTAAAGTGGAGCACATTCCACTGTACCATAGTTTTTTGTTGGTCGAAAATAAAGAATGCATAAATTTGAATTGTTTTGAACATGACACCATACATCTAGGAAATGCCATCTACTTATTAAGAGCTGGATGACAATATAATCTGCAGAGATGGACCCGTTGCTTGAACTCTAAGATTGTCTGATCTGATGCTGCTGCATTATTTTGTTTGTGGTTATTTGAAGGCTCTATCTTTTAAAGTCTTTACGTTTTTGATTTTCATAAGGACAGCCAGACAGAGAGACATGTCTATATCGACTCGACGCTGATCAAGAATTTATTTATATACAAGGATTTGTACTATCGCTTAAAGTTAGCGGGATACGCCAATGAATATATGTATGTGAAGTATCCATCCACATTAAATTTTAAGTAAATATGATTTTTGATAAAAGAATTTTTAGAAAAATCCAAAAAGCGGCGGTAGATGTATATGAAGATTTCCATCAGGGAGGGCGCTAAATATTGATGTGTCTCCTATCTAAAAAAGAAAAGATCAAAAAACAGTCACATTCCCCATAAATTGATACCAGATATATTTTGAGCGGGTCACGTCTATATCAACTCGTCTCGTAGTGTTCTCTTATACCGAAACATGGGTGGTCCTCACATGCGACATAACATTTCTTTGCCACGGGTTAACTTTAAGATTTTGAAATGAATTTTTAGCCTTATAATGTAAAGTGGGAAAGGAGATCCTATTTCGTGGCTAAAAGTCAAAATAAACTAAAGATTACTTCTACTCTCTTCAAACTCGTTGCGCGAGGGTTTTCGTGGTTGCTTATTATTAATTCGAATGGCATTAAGACTTTTAATCTGTCTGGTTATTCGCTTTTCGCCGAACTCAGAGTCAATAATGATAGCTTTTGAGCCGCTTTCAGCAAAGTTAAATATTTTTTTACTGGTCAAACAAAATTTAAGACTTAATGTCGATAGAAGAGGATCTGAAGTATCTGTTTGACTGTCTTTTTTAATATGAAATCTTCTGTACATCCTGTAACATTTATTTCTGCTCTCAGAAGCCTCTTTCCCATGGATTCCTACAGGTAAAACAAAGTAGGTGTTGTGACGACGTCTCAGGCTGAGGTAGGCTCGCCGTATGTCCAAAGTTCGTCGCAACAGAAAATTTATTATTAATGTTGAGACCAAAGCCTATTTTGCTAGGTGAGTAAGTACTACAGAAGTTTAAAGTTTAAAAAAACGTTTATGCGAAGAAAGAGACAACGACTAAAACACGCACCGCTGTCACAAACCGCTTCAATTACACGGTGCGTGTCTAAACTAAACAAAACAAGCAACATTTACCAACACTTAAAAAGCTGCACGTTGTCTCTTTCGCTCAGCTTGCAACAAAAACAACTGCAATAGAGTGAGACAAATAGATTAATAATCTTACAAAACAAATTCTACGCTAGTCTGCGCCACAATACAAAACAGCAACAACAACAACAGCAGCAGCTGCGATTACACGACGGAGAGTGCAGTTCTTATTATTTTTTGCTAATTTATTTAATTAAAATTAAACAAACCGCGCTTCAATTAATTAATTAAAATATTACAGTTGTTGAACACAAAACGCGACCTCGGCGGCGTATGTGTGCGTCTGTGTGTATCTGTTTGTGTTGTGCATATTAAAAAAATGTCAACAAATGCAAAAGCAAATTCTGTGTTCGTTTTTTGTTTGGTTTATTCTTGTGTTTGTTGTTGTTGCCGCTGCTTTGCTGCATAAAACAAATTTTTGTTTTCATTGTTGCTGTTATTTAAAACAAAAAGTAAAAACGACAAAGTGCGCGAATTAATTATTCATTGAACGAACGTTTACAAACTATTCTTATACAAAAAAAAAAAAACTTGTAAAATTAACAAACGAAAGAAAGTCCAACGGTGTTTATTTGTTGTTGTTGTTGTTGTCATCGTCGCGCGTGCTAAACAAAAAAAATATCTGTTGCAATTATCAAGTGCGTCCGTCACCACACCACCGCAGTACCCGCCTTCTGCCGCCATATTTGGAGCGATTATGTTGCGGCGTTCGTTGAAAGTGCTCGTCGCCATTGTATTAAGTTTAATGTTCACCGTTTCCCTGTTAAAATTGGCTTTATTGATTTGGACTTCATATCCCGGCTGGCTGCATCAATTCATCTACGAGGAGATTCCATTGCCCACCGTTGATCAGTGGCTGGAGCAGCAGCAATTGAGTGCCTATAAGCAATTGTTTCGTGATAAAGGTGAGTAGTTAAGATATTTAATGCAATTGTGATAAAGCGGATATGGTAGATGTAAGCAAACGAGGGGGGGCTTAATGCTAAGTTTGCTAAAAATTTAATTACAGAAAAAAGAAGAAAAATCTCAATTGCTATGAGAAATAATTGATAATTTGAAAAAAAAAACTATTTACCGTTAGTTTATGTAAAATTTCCGTTATATCTAATCAAATTGAAACTTATATTTTCTAAACATTTGAAATTAAATATTTATTATACCAAGAATAACTGTAAACTTTGTAGAACGCGTTCAATAACTAAGGCACAGTTTCACTATACGCGGTTAAGTGAGCGTTTAAGTAAAAAGCCTCAGAATATCTATCTCAGGTGGCGCAAGACGGTCTTGGACAGTCTTGTTACGTTGTGGGAAGTGAAATAGATCCCACAGGTAGCACATATTCTGGTCTTGAGGTCGAATTTTACTGATGAGTAAAAGAAATCGTAAGGCATCTGCTTAAACTTTTCTACAGGAAACGATAGATCAACGGACAACCACGCAACAAGTGGTGAAAACTTGCATTATCCTTTGCCTAGCTGACTAGATACAACTAAGTTGCTTGAGGGTTGAAGCATTGGGCAGGGTGACGGCAGGAAAGTTACCGGATAGACAGATTTCAAAGCATTTCTCGAGCGGGAATAGCAAAATTCGTTAGCCGTTTAAAAACTTGCAAGAAATATTCCGATTCACGAATTTGAGCGCTATACCACTAAAGATTAGGCTCTGCTGGATTCTGCGAGCAATCTTCAGGCTTTCTTTGCTTTGCCGAAAAGCCGTAGTTGTCAATTTTCATTTCTCTGCAGACCTTAGCAAGTTTTTCCGCATCATGCGTTTTGCCATATCATCAACAATTGTAATTCATTTGTTGTCGAGATGAGAACCAAAATACTGATGAAAGGACCATGCGTCGCTCAATTCGTTTGTATGCGTTACGCCGTGAAGCATTAGTCGCTATAAACAGGACGTCCAAGAAGTACAAAGATGATGATCCACCATCTACAAAGATAATCACTGGTTGGTGACGGTGTTCGATTCACTCACCATTAAGGGTTTGAATGCAGACACTGATTAAAATACATAATTAAAAGTCATAAACATGAGTGTTTGCTGCGTGACCCACTCCTTATGGATATGTATATCAGTCCGCTCTAACCAACAGAGTCTTCCTTCCGAAGCAATCAGAATACACGTTGACGCCAACATATACATTAGCACCGTAAAAGTAAAAGTACTCTATATTCCATTTGCATTAAAAGAAGGCTCTGACTTTTACTCTCGGTAAACCTATTCTAACACGGATAAAGGATATCGACCCCTCTAATTTTCCCCAAAATTACAATGGAATTAGCCTATAGCCTTCCTCGATAAATGGGCTATCGAACACTAAAAGATTTTTTAATTCGAACCAATAGTTTCTGAGATTAGGCCTTTCAACCAAACCATCAAATATTAGTATAGATTAGCATAAATTAGCAAATGTATGTTACAGGCAGGGTAGTCCGTGGCAGATACTACAAGATGTATATTTTCTTGATAAACATCAAAAGCAAGTCATTATTGCCATGTCCGTCTGTCTGGATGTCTCTCCTATTCTCTATCTGTAGTATTCGATGAACGATGGGGCCCTATTTAAAGACATGGTCCCATACAGACCTTGCCATGGACCTGTATCTTACGAAAATCATTATGAAATGTTCCATAAAGGGTTTGTTTTCATACAAACCTTTTACCGCCCGTCTTTATTATTGTTTGTATGATTAATGCTTTTTAGAAAAAAAAGATAATTTTAATCCAACTACTTTTAAAAATAATACAAGTTTTGTACAATGTATAAAAAATACTTATAAAACATTAGCTTCAACAAATTGTCTAACTTTTCTGAACCCTCTCGTATAGATGTATTCAGAGAGGCGCTGTACAGCCGAGGCAACTAGCAAGAGTGAGCGGTACTTGCACCTGTAGTGGTAAGGTGTCCAAAGTGTGTAAAAAAGCTCGAAAAAGGCTTCTGGGTAAAGACGCAGTTTCGGGGCAAAAAGGGTAAAGCTTTTTCGGACACCTTACCACTACAGGTGCAAACCTCCTCACGCATAGCTGCTATCAAAGCGCTTTACTATGAAAATTAAATATTATTAAATAATTTATTATTATTTAAATGCAAACAATGCAAATTATTTAAATTAGATATTTTATTGTTTTATTTAAAAAACAAAAATAAAAAAAAAAAAAAACTTTTCCTTAGGTTCCACCGAGATTTGAACTCGGATCGCAGGATTCAGAGTCCTGAGTGCTAACCATTACACCATGGAACCGCTTGCGGGGCGAGTGTCTAAAGTTGGTTTTGCTTTGATTGTTTTTCCTCAAATCTTTCAAAGTTTTGAAATTAAATCCAACAGATTTCGTTTTTGGTTGAATCAGCGCAACTGTTGCTAAAAATAGCTCATACAGTAGAGGCGAAAATAATTGCATACACCAATAAAATTTGTTAGGCAAATGTTTGTTATTTATTTTATTTAAAAGCGTTTTGGTTCAATTTTGTGGTAGTTTTATATTTTAGTTGTACAAAAAGTGGGTTGCGGCAACTATATTAAATAAAATAAAAATAAATGTTCCGCATAGAAGGCTAAACCCTCTAACTGATTGCGCTCAAATATTTAGAGAAACTTTGATTAGGCCAGGAAGGCATCCTATACATCATAGTTATAATCTGTGGTTAACCAAATTTCACAAAATCTTCATAAATAATCAATCATTTGACGTAAAAGTATGATTTAATACATATAAAGGGTACCAGTAGAAAATGGTCTTGGTTTCGCACACAAAAATAAACGTAGTCGGGTAGTTAATGTATATAATGCTATTAAACTATTAACTAACATATAACCGCTTGTCTATTATGAACTTCATAATTTTGTATTTTAATGCTTAAGTTATATCTGTCTATCAAAGTCAAAACATCAATCAAGGTCGATTTAGTGGCTTTCTATTCGACGCTCGCATGCATACAATAAAAAGACTGCACTGAGATAGCCTCCGTACTTAAAAGGTTTTTGTATGCAAATGGTTTAAAGCCTATATCAGCTTAAAAATAAATATGATGGTTTCTTATGGACACACTTCATATACATGTTCTGTTCGATTTACCATTTTAGGCCAGTATACGTATATATCGTGTCTAATATCGTCTGAGGTCAATACTTAGAGCCGTGAAACTCCTGAGGTATTTAAAATTAAGTTTTTTTTTCGGTGCTGGTCTTTCATTTGTGCTAACATCTTGCCAATCTAAAAAACTCTTCACAACCTCTTTTGCGGTTTCAACTGCAGCAGCTTCACTTCTGTATTCTATCCAGGAATTATAGATAGCTAGATCCAAGAAATGGAAGACGACCGTTACTGAGCATTTTTTGTCTTCATTTTAGTTCCATCGTTTTATCACCTATGTATATCCTCACCACCCATATTCGAGTTGTAGTCTTCAATTACGGCTGGCACTGGTATTGGTAAACGCCGTTTTTCGGTTCCGGACCAGCAATCAAATTCCCCAACAGGATCGTTTACACATTTTATTGAAGAAATTGTTACGTATTTTGAGTCATACCATTTTACCACCACCACTTCGTCATTTTTAATAAACTGAACCATGTCTCCACGTGTCATATGCAACTGTAGCTGCTTTCATAATCTATTTCGTTAAGTTATCCAAGCAGTGGAGTGGTAGTAAACAAATTTTCAAAGTACATGTGGCTTCGAACTGGTAAAACTTTTGTCAACCTTAAATTATTGAAGGGGCATGTCCAAGTCTAGAAAGTTGCAAGTAACTTGAAACAGTTCAAAATCTACAATCACTCAGAGGTTGTGCAAACTAGAATCTTTAGTCCAACAGGTTTGTGTTTCGATCTTATTACTTGCCGTGCTGGACACCTTTGCTGTGAAAGGTTCCATCTGTTCGTCGATTGAGTAAGACGTAATATCAGTTGCCAATACATTGCAACAGTGCCGTACCAATCCAATTACAAGCTACACTCTCCAGAGTCTTTTTGTTGCACTTGGCTTGCTGGTTGGTAACCACAAAATGAATTCGATTTCTCATTTTCTTTAATGCATTTCTTGACATTTCTAATTGTGGGGTAACTTAAGTTGCATAATGATAATGGAACAATTCCAAATGTTGAAAGAGCATTTAATATACTTTACAGCTTCGTCGTAGTAAATTTCAGGGAGGACAAATTGCAATGGTGTTCGGCGTCCTTTAAAATTGCTGCAACAAAATTAAATCGGCAGATAAGAGTTAGGAAATTCTTTACTCTTCAATAGTTTCCTTTTTGGTTGTGTTGAGACTAGCAGTTGCTCGGGAACACTCTTATTCGGCCCATCATCTGAAATAACTGTAGTTTACAATAACTGACTCAGACTCTTTATCACTATCGTTGAAAACAGGCTGTCAATTTGCATCTACCAGCTCATCATCATCCGAAGCGTCATCTTCAATATCTGAATCGTTTTAAAGGTTGTATTTTTTACCTATAAAATATCTGATAACAAAACGTGACAAAAGTGAGGTTTATTCGAAAGTACAGTTTAGGCGTATTGTACTGCCTACAAGCCCACACGTTCTTACTTAATTTCAGCTTAATCCAATCGGTAGAAGCTGGTTAAAATTGAGTTTCAAGATCTGAACATAAAAAACTCATATTTTAGTAAGTTAAATAAAAGTTTTTGAATTCGAAACATGTAATGAATATTTAAATAAGGTTCAGAAACATTTTAAAAGTTATAATTTTTAAACTAAATGGAAGAATCTTTAGGTTTTAATTTTTTCATTTTTAAAAACTGCTATTTGTTTTTTTGATAAACGTTACTTCTTCAATGTTATAGCGTTCTTCAAATTCCCGAGTTTCAGCTTCATGACTGCATACTTCGGTAACTCTTGCTACATTTTCGTCCTTTATGATTAAATGCTTACTTCAAACCGCAGACTCCAATGGTATTGTCTGTTGCTTCATGTCCTCAGTTTGAGGCTTGCCTTTCGGGGCAGATACTCCACTTACACACTGCATGTCCAAATCTTTTTACGCTTCGCCTGGCTTGTGTTTATCCTCTTTCGGATGAAACCAATAACGCATGAAACGGATTATAAGTAGGTGTAGTACGAGCAACACCACGGCAAACAAAACGCAAGACAGGCAAACCATTCTGGAGCTCTGGAAAGTTTTAGCATTCAATGATTTTTTAAAAATCAAAAAAACAAATGAGTCAAGGCATACTTCTTTTTGTAATATGTTAAAGTCATAACGGGTCGTACAGGGTATGTACAGTCTATCAAGCGGTCATGAAAAGACGCTGATAAAAATAGGGTAACTCTGGCTTCATTCAATAAAAATTATGAAACACATGACTGTTCAGTTTATCCAAATGTTGTCCAACGTGCTACTTAAAATCTGCAAAGAAGTCTACGGTCCACTTTACGGAACTAAAAAAAAAATTTTTTGACGTCTTCTTTTTATCTGAAACGCATTTTAAAGCGTTGTCATACCAAGGGCATTAAAAGGCCTATAAAGAGGATAGAGGCTGAGAAGGATACCATTGGAATCTAGTGTCGCTCGGATGCAGAAAAAGCTAAAGAGTAAAAGAATTGTTTGCACGTCTTTCTGGACGTAAAGCCTTCGTCAGGGTGTGACATTCCGGTCTGTTTCACAAGCTGAAGACAACTCTGCCAGCACCGTACTACCACTTCATCAGGTCCTACATTGAGTGCAGGAACTTCTTTGTGAGATGTGGAAAGAAAATTCTAAAATATAGAAGTCAGAGCTGGAATTCCATAGGGAAGCATACTTGGACCAGTCCTTTATACGCTTTATACAGCTGACATGCCGATC
Source organism: Leucophenga maculata (assembly GCA_035044805.1). NCBI lineage: Eukaryota > Metazoa > Arthropoda > Insecta > Diptera > Drosophilidae > Leucophenga > Leucophenga maculata. The sequence goes on along the minus strand of JAWNNP010000994.1, from coordinate 10,678 downwards.
ATCGAGGAAGATAAGCTGATGTCCGCTACGCATGCCGTCGACACGGCTTCCCTGGCATCCGATGTGTCCTCAACTATCCTTCAAAGGCAGCTCAACACCAATAGTGGAACATTGTGGTAAACCCCGAGAAGTCCACTAAAACGACTTTCTCGCTGGGAAAAGACATGGCGTTCTCATCTGCTAACCAAAAAGACTCAAATCAATAAATGGCTAAAAAATCATTTATCGTTCATCGGTTGAAGGTGAACTTTCAGGTTGACGAGCAAGCTCCTAGATACAAAGCGATAATTAAACCTATATGGTCTTATGGAATCTCGGTCTGAGGTACTGTTAGCAGGAACAAATCTCTATTATTTATAAATTTCAAAACAGGGCTCAGAAATGTTCTATACCAGCAGCGTGATCCACGAAGAAGTTATCAGACCAAGCAGCTCCTATCTAAGTTGACTCAACAGGCACACAAACACTTATGCCAACAACCTACTTGATACCAGTTGGACTAAAAGGCTCAAAAGGTCTAAAATTTTCTGATTGTCTTTTATAGATAGACTGCAAGTAAAGTTAACCCGATTTATATTAAAAAAGATTTGTAGCTCTACAAAATAATACATTATCCAAATCAAAATTTGCTTTGACTATTTGGTTTATACTTCATTTCCAAAAAAACATTCGTTCATTTTAAAAAATTTCAAGCGCTCTAGAATGGTTTGCTTAACGTGCATTTTATTTCCGGTGGTGTTTTTCGTACTACACCTACTTACACGGCCGATACTCCGTCTCGTGCGTTATTTGTTTCCTCCGAAAGAGGATAAACCGAAGCCAGATGAAACGCTAAAAGATTGGAACATGCAGTGTGTAAATGGAGTTTGTACCCTAAAACGTAAGCCTCAAACCGAGAACGAAAAGCAATAGACACCACCGTTGAAATCTGTGGTCATGGAGTAAGTGGTCAGCAGCAAATGCTAGCGTATTATTCTGGATTATGGATATGTAAAGAATTTGAAGAATGGCATTTAAGAACTTTCGTTTATCAAAAAAGATTCAAGACTCTTGGAATTAGTTTAAAAATGTTAAAAAAAATTTTTTTTTAAATTTTCTGAACTTTTTTGCATATTAAGAAGGAAACAAATAAATTTTTGTGTTTGCTTACTAAAATGTTTGCTTGTTTTATTCAGCTCTTTGAACTTAATTTTGACCAACTTCGACTTTCCGGATTGAGCTGAAATATGAAAGTGATATAAGAGCTAGTCTATTCGTCAGGAATACAATGAGTCTTTTCGTGGACCAAGCAAGCTTGTTCCGAAGAGTTGTCAGCAAATTCAGTGCTATCCAACCTATATTGTATTATTATACAAAAGACAAATGTGTGTACATAATAAAAAAAACTATAATTTATTAAAATAATATATAAAAGAATTCAGAAACATCTTAAAAACCGTTGGGCTTTTTCTTAAATTATATTAATTCGATTTTTGGTAAAAAAGAATTAATTTCAACGATGTAGTATTATTCCAACTACTCCAGGGTTCTAGCTTGATGACCGCTGACTTCGACCTTTGATGTTTTTCTTCAGTATCGGTATCGGCTGACTCTCAACGTTGGTCGTACGTGTTGCAGAGAACGCATTCCGTTTAAAGTCTTCACGGTGAAACCATTCAACGGTACGTATGGCTGCGGTTCATCGTCCTTAACAGGGAACAAGTAGTTGAGAAAAAGGAATATTGGCAATACAATTAAGTGTACTACGAATAGCACCACCGGCAACAGAAGGTATAGCATTAAACCCATTATAGAGTGCTAGAAATGTTTTAGAACTTTGAGCTTCAATGTTTTTTTTTTCGAAAATAAATCTACACAATAATCAACGCACTCCTCGTTAGGGAAGGATTTATCTGATTTTTCATAAAACCAGGTGATAGAATAGGTAAATGTCTAAATTGCAAATGGATGAATCTCTCTCTATGTGTGGGTTTGATTTCGTGCATCAATATCAGTGGTGACCCCTACTACGGAGAATTTTGAGCAAATGTGTCTCTTAATTGGTTAAGGTGTGAAAGTGATGCCCCTCGAGTTTTGTATTTTTTGTTGCTGAATCCGAAATGTGCTTATTCGGCTAAACAAATAAATTAACATTTTACAAGTCAAAGTGTGCTTGGACTATTTGGTTCATTTCATATTCCAAAAAATCATTCAATTACTAAGTTCTAGAAAAATTTCAAGCGCTCCAGAATGGATTGCATTTCGAACATTTGGTTGACGGTTTTTTTTCTCGTACTACACCTACTTATACGACCGATATTCCGTCTCGTAAATTATTTTTACCCTGTGAAAGTAGAAGAACCGAAGCCAGACGAAGTGCTACAAGATGAAGATGGAGTAAAGCCTCAAAGCGAGGACGAAAGGCGGCAAACACCACCGCTCATGAAGCCGAAACTCGGGAAAAATTTGAAGACTGTCAAAATATTGAAGAAATATCGTTTAACAAAAAAGAAGAAAAAATAAGCATTTCAATAAATGAGTAAATTAAGATCTCAAGATGCTTAAAACTCGTTTAAAAATGTTCCAATAATTTGTAAAATGCTTCTGAATCTACTTGCATATTGAGACAAAAAAAAAATTAAATTTATTAGTGTATGCTTTGAATTTTTTTTATTTGACTTATTTCAATTTGTGTTTCGGAATGAAGTTATTCTTATATTCGTAAATATATAATCCAGAATTTAGCTTCAAGACCACAGACTCTTCATTTGACTGATTTTTCGCTTCAAAATCGCTTATACCGGTGACAGCCTCTGCTAGCTCTCGCCGTCCATTTGAGATTCGAGTTTCAGAAAACGCTTTCCGTTTGAAGACTTTATGTACCGCTTCGTCTGGCTTCGGTTCATCAATCTTGACAGGGAACAAGTAATTGAGAAAATGGCAAATCGCTCGTACAATTAAGTGTACTACAAAAAGTAGCATCGGCAATAGAATGTAGGGTATGGAAACCATTTTATAGAACGCTTGGAATTTTGACAAATCAAACAAAATATTTAATTCATTTCGATTTTAAAGATTTTAAAATGTTTGTGAAGACTTCTAAGAATTTATTTAAGAAACTACTTCATAAAAAAAAATATAATGTGAAAATTTTGTTGGGTATGAATTAATTAATTGAAAAATTCTTAAAAATAGTTGGAAGGATTAGTTCGCAACATAAACTGATATAAAACAAGTAAGGAAATTTCAGTCGGGCGTAACCGACTGTAAGAGGCCCTGTACCAGTTCAGTTCGCCTAACAAACACATTAAATGTTCCCCTAGCTTATGACCAAACACATGACCACTTCTCACTGCACGACTAAGTGCCTTATAAAACATTTTTTTATGTATGAAAAGAAAAGGGGGGTCGTTCAAATTCAATTGCTTATAAAATCGTCATTTATTATCCGATTTTGATGAACTTTTCGGATTTTGGCTAAGAAGGACGATATCTCTATACTGGCATACTTACTTTTTTTGTGCCGAAGAAATTTTTACCCTTGGTGGTGATTTTATGGGGAAGGGGGGGGGGGGGGGGGGAGGGGCAAGTTTTTAAAGTAAACTTGTGAAATTCCGGAGCAGTCCTAGTCGAATGCAAAAAACACGAAGTCTCTATCTATTACCGTTTCCGAGATCCTTTCGTTCATACAGACGGACAGACGGACGGACGGACAGACGGACATGGCTATATCGACTCCTCTTTCATTCCTGACCATACTGGTGGTAACTTTGGGGGGTCTCCGACCATTATTTCTACCTGTTACATACATTTGCACAAACCCAATAGGCTCTTGTACCTTCGGTACAGGGCCTAATTAGGCAAAACTTTATTTCTAGGTCTCTAAAGAAACTGTATACTTCTTACCAGGGAGCGAAAAAAAAATCATATATTCTTAGGTTCCACCGAGATTTGAACTCGGATCGCAGGATTCAGAGTCCTGAGTGCTAACCATTACACCATGGAACCATATGATCGGGGAAAAAACTACAAAAAAATGTATAAACATTTCCATCAGTCATATAATGAAACTATTTTTAAATTTACAAAATTTGTATTTTTGAAATGTTTTAGAGATAAAATTTTACTCAACGTCTTTGAAAAATATACAAATTTAAAGATTCTTGTCAGTGGTGTTCTCCCTCGCACTCACGAATCTAAACTGAACATAAAAAATATTAACTCCTTACTGTAAGAAAGTCAAAAATGTTCGATTTGCCATCTTACCACCCAATTTAAAAAATTTCAATTATATTTCCATACATAGTTTAAAGACTTGTTTTAAAAAAAAGAATTTAATCGAGCAACTAAAAACAAGAATGCCAAACACAAAATTTCACTTAAAAAATATCATCTAACATGTTGCAAACAACTGACTCAGCTGCACTTGTTCCATTCTACATACTCGTATTATGACAGGCGCAAAAAACCTAATTAATATTAAATAAAAAAAAATGGAAAACTTTTGACGATGTACATGAAGCAACAACAACAACAGTGGAAGTATAACGAAAAAACAAAAACAATAATACAATTTTAATAAGTTGCAACATGCAAAATGTTTCCCAGGCCCAACTGCCTGACTGCCTTCGTTTACTTGTAGGTAAATATGGTATATAAACTGCCTTTGTATTTGTAGGACAACACGAAACAACCTGCTGGAATATGCTCGTAAGTTTCTCATGTTACGTTAAAAACGTTAAAAAAAAAGAAGTAAAAAAGGAGTATTTCATAATTGAGTGTTATGCTCGACTTTATGTTACCCTGTCAACTTCTGTGGTGCAAGAGATATTGAAGTAAAATGTCTCTATGTACTTTAAGCCTCCAATTTTCGCGAAATAATATGATCATTAAGATATTTACCCAATTCCATCTTTGTACCTCAAATGAATGCAAATTTATGATAAATTTGGTGTATCGCTTATATAGATAGGGGTGGAATATTGGCCCCTTCGATTTGGACCAAAATTAATAGGGTTACTTTTCCCGATCCCATTAACATGTATAACAAATTTCATTTCTGTATCTCAAGTGGTTGCAAAGATATGACAAATTCTTGTTTACCGCTTATATCGGGGTGGCGGTGAGCCATCGCCCCCTCCGATTTTCACAAAAAGTAGCTTATGTTCTTTTCCAACGTCATATCTATTTCTATTGCAAAGTTCATAGAAAAGTGCTTAGCGGCTTAGGCGTGATGCACGCACAAACATTCAAAAAAAAATTTGTTCTACGATTTTATTATATGTATAAATTAGTTTAACCACTTATTCTAGACTGGTTAGATCTGATTTTATATTATAATTTGGCAAGTTGAGATTTATAAAGTTCATTCGGTCAGGTCCAGCCTTCCTGCGCCTCTTAGGTAGGCGCCTGTCTAGTTCATTTGGTTGATGTTCTATTCGCTCTAAGTACGCCGCAGCTTGCTTGCTAAGGACATCTCCAATTTTGATAACATTTAAGTCTCTCTCTGAAGGTTAGCTGTTCGCATATATCAAGAGGCGCCTTAATAGTTCCGGAGGACTTGGAGAACTCTGATCTAGCAGCAATGTCATAGACTTTCAACCCGTGCCGCCAGGCAGATGCAATAATGGTCTTGTACACATTCACTTTGATCCACAAAGATAGAATGTTTTTGCTGGTGAAGAGCCAACCCAGTTTGCGTATACTTTCGCTGAGGGATTTTACTTATCTGCTGATATAGCTCTTGAAAGAGAGCCGCCTATCCAAATAGACTACCAGGTATTCGTGACCAGGCTGTTGATCCAGGAGCTGCTCCTGCATGTAGACTCTGGGACAGACGCATTTGTTCAACTTCATACCATATTTCTAGCCTGATAAAAAACCATAACTAAAAAATATATTTTTATGAAGTTACCGTAATCGTGAAATGTTTTAAATATTCTCAGAAGATGATCTTGTCTTATATAAACTCCGATTATTAGGAGAAATATAGAAGAATAGAAGAAATACATATATTCGTACACTAAGAAGCTTGTTGACTAGGAAGCAAAATAGACCGAAATCGGAGCATAAATAAAACATTATTTTGTTCTGAAAGGAGTCACTCGCCAATACAAAGAACTGGTTTGAAGATTATTTCGCATATATTCTGCGATTTATATTTTGACGTAATCTTTTGGAAAATAACATTCTCTTTCGAGAGGTTCGTTTCTTAGATGACGGCGTTAACCACCGTTAGCTTCTTTTCAATACTCTAGGTCAATAACATATAACATTAGCCTATTCAAAACCAAAAGATAATTTCATATTTTGTGAAAACTTACGAGAGATGCATAATAAAGATGAATCCTATGGATGAATCTTAAGCAAAAAGTTAGTTTTACTTCACAGATCCAACGTAACGACTTAGCACTTAAGTAAATGACAAAGAAATATGCACCTCAAGATTATTCTCTATGTATTAAAATAATAATAACGGAATAGTAATATCCTTTTATGGTGAAATTAATTACTAAGGCAAACTGTAGAGAAATCTTCTCCATGGGGATAAAAGTGAGAGGTCAACTGTTGTATGCGAGGAAATAGAACATTTGTTCATGTGATAGCCTCGAACTTGGTTTGTATACTACTAAACAATAAATAATTAAAACTGTATTACCCTAATTTTGAAATGCTTGAAAGAAGATCAACGATTATATTGAATTTTGTTCCGATAGTCTATAAACTTTCATACGATTGTGGAAAGTTTTACCTTTAACCAAAGAAACAGAGATCAGAAGATATATGTTCACAAAATTGAGATTGAGTAAATACTCAATATTGGGAATTTTTTATCATCGTAAAATTGAGTTGTAATATTTTCCCGCTATGATCTACACTAAACAATTTTTTTTTATATCATAAACAGGAAGCAATTAGCTTTTTGTCCGACTGCTTTTTATCCTTTGTTGCACTCTAGAGACCAAATGAACCTATCTACATCGATTTAATGTTGCCATATCGTGTTATAATTCTCATTTAGTTCTTCCTTACACCAACAGTTGGTTAATGTGCTATGGGTTTCATTGCAGTCGGGCTTATGCATACCTTTTCGCAATAACTTGTTTGATTCTGTTTTTCTTGATTTGAATTTTAAATTCGTTCTTAAAAGATTAAATTGGTCCGTTTTACAAGTTTGGAGTTCTTGAAAAATAGGCCAAGTTTACTGTCATCATTTCAGGACTTTGGTGCATCTGAATTCTGCTGCCTTATGTAAATCGGAATGCCATCTATATTAAAAAAAATCGCATGTAAAGTATTGTAGGACTAGCATCCAACGCAATTTTTTTTTTTTTTTTTTGTCTAAACTGGACGTTTGTACATATGAGGCAAATCTAAAAATGCGTATTTGTTCATAGTAACGAAAAATTAATAAAAGGACGGACTGAGCTTTATCTAATTCATTGTTGTTATTGATCAGGGATATATATACTCAAATATATTATATACACTTGTAACAACTTGGCCCTCCACGACAGAATTAATAATAAACACTAGAAAAGAAAATCAATACAAGGATGCATCAAGCGTCCACCAAAACAACTTTTATATATTGTATATTTAGTCTTCACTTAATTAATTGGCAGTGAATCAGGATAGCAATGTACATATACAAATAACTGATAGCTGTCAGAATACCCTTGAAACATTTTTTGACGCGGAAGGTAAGAATGAGATTCTTCTAGTAACTATCGCTTGTGGCCGGCTTTTGTATACATTCCTTTTTTCTTTCGTTTAGAAGTGTGCACGAATCGCATAAGGAATAAGAAAGTGAGTCCTGTGAGTGATGTGAAAGCGATCTGCTTGAGGGATAAGGAAGCTTTGGGAATGTACTGCCCTATTAAACTTACTATTCAATTCTTAATATTTTTACTCTTCACACATCGAAGACTCTATAAATTATATATATTCCTGATCAGCTTTAATCAAACTAAAGTACAGGAATAGAAAATTCAAAGTGTAACAAAGTAATAGAAAGTACATATAACGTTAGGACTTTTGCTTTTCCTTTCGTGCTACATCTTAAGGAAAATTCATGCGGTCTTCCTTCCTCTTGCTTTCTTCAAACTCTCAATTGGAACCTAACACCTATTTGTTGTTTTAATATCGTCAATCTATCTCCCTGCTATATTCCAAAGTATCGTGAAGCTTTCAAACATGCAATAAAGGTTAAGCATCTCTTGAAAATACTTGGTAATTAAAAATTATACAAACATCTTCTATCACCATATATTTTCATATAATATACAACTAAATATTATAGTTATCTGATTTGAAGCAAATTTCTTAAAAAATTGTACACTAATTATGATGTTCGGTAAATCTAAGAAAATTTTGTAATGTTTTTGTGTGAGGGCTGTCATACAAAGGAGACATGTCACATTCATAAATTACAGTTAAAAAAAGTAAGGCGTCAATAATTAATCTTGACATACATCGATTAATTTTATGAAACTGATCAAAATATTGCCACCAAATATCTCCTACTCAGTTTTTGCCTTAAACTTAGAATACCCTCTTACACACTTAATGCGAAGGGTACAATAAAAACTTGAACGGAAATGAAACAGTAAAACAAAAAATTAAAACAACAAAGAGCAAACATATGCAACGATATGCAGCAAGGAACACACAAACATACACATATGTACTACAACCTTATTCTATTTAAGTATAAAAGCTTTTTGGCTTCGAAAAAGCTTGCAGGACGATGCGCTCACTTTCATTCATGAGTTTGCTTTTCGAAAGAGAGAGAGAGTGAGTGTAAAAGAAGAAAATAAAGTTTTTTCATATGCCCTACTTGCATTTTCTGTAAATCATTCCAATCCGATGTTAACTGTTAGTTTTGTTAAATTTGATGGATAAATTAAAATATTTAAAAATTTTTATGAGACAATGGAACATACAGTTCTTTATGTTGAATGAAAGGGAGATATTAAGGAGCTGTTTAAAAGTGACCATACAGGAATTATTTGATTGATTTAGTTCCATCATAAACTTGTATACTCTTCAAAATACCACTTTGGTCACAGTGGAGTTTTAGCATATACTATAGGTGGTCACCACTCATCAAATAGACTTGAACAACCACTTTCTTATTTTATACTAATATGCTCGTCCAGTAACATGCATAAGGAGTCTACATGCAAATGCAAATATGCAGTTGATACCAAAAGTCCTCCCAGCAGCTCCTCGTTCTATTTTGTTCCTTCAGGAATACAAAGTTTGTGCAAATGTATGTAACAGGAAGAAGGAGCCGAGCCAGATGCATGTATATTTTTTCATATGTGTAAACAATTATCGAAAGTCTATACAGTTTTGTGGAACAAAATATTATCGAAAAACAGTAAATATACGAATGATCTCAACAGCGATTTAGAACAACGAAGAATAAATTTGAACAAAATCAAACCAACAACATTGAGCTGTCCGTTAAGTTGTATTCGAATCAAAGCAAGAACGGATCATATTCCCTGTGTGTTCGGACATTTTTTCGGTTTTATTCTCCAAACGATCCGAGCAGTGATTAAGAACGACGAAGGAAAATTAAGAATAAAATCAAACCAAGAGCTTTGAGCCTGTTTGTTAAATATTATTCGAATTTATTGATCCTTTGAACATTAAAACATAGCAAGAACAGCTCTTATTCTCTGCTTGTTCGAGTATTTCTTCGGTCACTCCGAACAGTGATTAAGGAACAACGCAGGAAGAATAAAAATACAATCAGTCCAAACTCTTTCAGCCTGCACGTTAAACAATTATTCGAACAAGAACAGCTTTTATTCCTTGTTCGTTCTGTCATTTGCTCGGTTTTATTCTCCGAACGACCCAAACAGTGCTTAAGAACAACAGCAAGAATGAGAATACAATCATACCAACAGCTTTGAACAACCGAACAAAGAAAGAACGGATCATATTCCCTGTTGGTTCGGTAATTGGCTCAGCTTTATTCTTCGAACGATTCGAACAGTGATTACGAACAACGAAGGAATTATAAGAATAAAATCAAACCTGTTCAATTTTATTTGAAATTATCGTTCGTTTGAACAACCACACAGATAATGGTTTATAGTCCATGTTTGTTCGGAAATTTTCTGTTTTTTCGTTCGATGTTATTCTGTTCTGATATAATTCGCTTGTTTTTCGCTTACAATGATTAGCAGAAGAGAGTACGGACATATTAGAGCAATATAAACATATACAATACATGTTTCGGAATGCACACCAACTTGTTCTGCTCGTTCAGTGCAGAGAATAAGTTTATTTTGTTCGTTTGTAAAAGAGATAATTCCAATATGAATCGTAGAACAGCAACTGTGCAAAACGAAAAGAGTGTGCACAGTAGACAAAGGATGTGTTAAGTGTAAGTTTTTCTCCTCCTGTTCTAATCTCTTTTCTTAAGAACTGTTTTTCAGCCAAATCCGTCAACAAACGCTTTTGTTCTTCCCTCTCCTTCGAACACGAACTACTCTGAACCTCTCAGAGTTCACACCCACGAAGTTCATAAAGTGATAAAAGCCCAGCTCAATCCCAAGAAGGCTGCAGGTCATGATTTAATCTCCCCAAAAATGATCATGGAGCTTCCCAGTCCAGCTGTGACATATATCACAAAATTGTATAACGCGATTTTTAAATGCGGATATTTTCCAACTCAGTGGAA
>JAWNNP010000993.1:0-81232 GCA_035044805.1 Leucophenga maculata | reverse complement strand
CAAGAAAACACAGTAAACAAAAGAAGCTTATAATAAATAAAAAAAAATTTAAATTTATTTTTGTGGTCAAAATTTATAATTTCTGCTCGAGATTGCAATCTGGTTCTAATAAGTAGCCTCTGTATAAGTAGCCTCAGTTATACTTTGTGAGGACTCTGTTACCAGTTTAATGCATTTTCCACAGATTGGTTGTGGCAAGGAAAGTCAAGAATTTCCAAACTATTTTCTTTTGCCATGATTTGAAGGTCCTCATTAGAAATATGTCGAAGAACCAGCGGTTCTGTAACCCGAAACTTGTTTCGCACAATAATTTCGGTACAATCTCTAGCAGAGAAGTTTATTTTTGGTGGTTTAAATATCCTGCGTTTAGTGCTACATTCTCTAGCTTTGATTATTGTTTAAAATGTCAGCTCCCGAATGTGGTCTCTATCAACATACAACATACAAGTAGGGTTTCTGGGTGCCCAAAAAGTGCATTTCTTTCCAAAACAGAATCAATATAAGATCTCATGTTTTAGGTTAAAAATCGAGAGTAAATAATCAATTGAAAAATATGTTTGGCTCCTTCCTTAAAAGACGTCTTTGACTAGATTTAAAACCAAATCAAACCAAAAGTATACAATCCTACTTTGCAATTGCAATTGCAAATTTTCTGATTGATTGAGGGTACTTACGTAAAGTCTGAGTATACAATTAGCAAAAGTAAGCCATCTCTAGCGCGTCATTTTCCCAGGCTTGCGATTTGCTAGCTCATGACTACAGGAACCAGTTGATATAGCTTCACATATCTCAAAAAAAATTTTGAATCCGTACTTAGTTCATCAATTTTTCGGAAAGTCAGGCAAATTTCCAAACACTGCACAAAATATTCTCTAGAAGTTACTCATTGGCATGAAGCATACAAACACTTCATATAACGGACTCTCCGAATACTCTCTCCAAATACCTGTTTTTGTGAGTCGTTCAACTTCTGCTTTGAATTTTTCAAGTTGCGCAAAAGGTAATTGTCTGCTTTTAAAAAATGTTGGTGTAGCATTTTGTTTTAAAAAATCACTTGCCTTAAAATCTTTCATCACACCAAGAGCTGGCCAAACACTATTTTCCGCAGTTATGGCATGTAAAATCACGAAACTTGCATATCTCTCCAGCATGAGAATGTCCACAACCTGAGCACGATTTTAGCTTATTAGTCCTTACTTTGTGTTCCTGCCGCTTCTCGTTGTTTTTAAACTTGTTTATGTGCATTGCGTTTACTGGTATTGGCACAGTTCACTTATATTTGGTTATGACATCAGCTAGGTCCTCTCTGCATTCAACGTGCAATTTCATGCGAACGTAAACAAAGCCATCTAAAAAATCTCATAAAGAATACCAATAGAATGGAAGAGTACAACTATCATGCGTGCTAAAATTGCACGTTGCTGCTACTGAGAAGCTGGCGTTGTCAGTACCTTATATAAGTGTACTTTGGTATTGGTCTCTCACAGTTCTCTTTTATTGTAGCGACCGTTTTTGTGGTTATCTCATAAGTTTCGGCAATTATGAGTACTTCTTCAAGAGTTCGTTTAAATTTTTAAAGAGTGGCAGCGACTACTGAATTGTATGGCGTGTGTTCAATTATTTGATCACTGTATGTGCATGAAAATGTTGAGTCAATTATATCTTATCAAAATTTTGGAAAGATACACAAATATCGGGTCCGCCATCTAATGTTTTTTGTTTTTTTTTTTTTGGACTACCGGTTATTCCGAGCCTGGCAACACTTAGCTCATGACATATTTGACAGAAAATTAGTATTATTATTCCGCTGAACGAATATGGTTGCGTTTTCGCTTCGCTAAGTGGCCTCACGATCGATATGAAATCGCTGCTGATTTGGTAAAAAAATCATCTTTTCAAATGAAGCTCATTTTCATCTTGGTGGTAGAACCCACACGTAATTGAACAATTGCCGATGCACCCATTACGAGTGACTGTTTGGTGTGGATTTTGGTCGAAAGGCATCATTGGACCATTTTTCTTGGAATATGAAGAAGATGAGACGGTTACAGTCAATGGTGAGCGCTATCGGGCCATGTTAAGTGAATTTTTGTTCACAACAATTGAAGATGAGAACCTTGGTGACATTTGGTTTTAACAGGATGGCGGTCCGTGCCACACAGCCAATGTTACAATCGATCTTTTGCGCACTGTTTTTGAAGATCGAATTATCAGTCGAAATTCTGATGTCGTTTGGCCACCATGAGCTGCGGTTTGACACCGTTGAACTATTATTTGTGGGGAGCCGTCAAAGATAAGTGTTACGCCAACAAACCAGAGACAATTGAAGCTTTGAAGAACAACATTCGCGATACCATAGCCGAGATAAGGCTGCAAACAGTCGAAATTGTACTCAAAAATTTTTATCGACCGTATTGGGTACTGCATGGCTAGCCGTGGCAGCCATATGAATGATATTCCACTGTTAACCAGAAGGATTGAGCTTTCAAATAAAAAAAACAGTTTGAAAAAATCTCTTTTAGTTTTCATTTTATAGCATTTTTAAAAAAATTATTTGGCGGACCCGTTAGTTGATTCGGCTTGAATTACTGGCACGGGAATAGTTCTGTTCAAGAATTTTTTCATCAATTTTTGTTGTTGCTCCAACATGTCTTTTGCGAATTTTTGCTGTTGATCGAGCAACTGTTTAAAATATTCATCGTTAGGCATCTTTATGCGCTTATGCGGAATTACCGACACGGATTACACAAAAAAAAGTTGTGGCTTTTTTTTGGGAAGTGTATCATGTTACCAAATTTTGGGAAGTCTTGTGTTATGGAAAACTAAAAATAAATTATGTAACATGGTTAGAGCGGTTAAGTGGTGAAAGGAGGCATAGGCAGCAACGATAAGGCAACAACACAGTCGATCAACACTGAGTAGAAGCAGCGCAGTCAGCAGAATAGGCAACAAGTCGTCGTCTCAATTGTCTAGCCGAAGGTGTCGATTGTCAGCAGTTATGCAGTCGAATCGACGTCTGTTTATGAATATGCCGAATCCCGTTCGCTGCTGGAAAGTGAATTTGACCGTGAAAATGTATGTAACGCAGACATATGTACATAAGAAATTGTGTGAGTGGAAAAAGCAGAAAGAAGAAGGATTTCATGAATATATGCTGCAAATGAAGAAAATTGCGTCACTTGGTGTTATTGATACGGAGTCTGTAATTCATTATATTGTAAGTGGCTTAAATTTAAAAAGCGATTTTAAATACATGCTGGAAAAATATGGAGTGTACGCTAGTATGTCTGAAATCGAGAATGCAGTTGACAAAAAGCAATACCAAGTAAGTCCGAATAAGAAACGCGACAATAATATAAAGAAAAATCATTGTTATAATTGCGGATCGACCGAACATTTGCGTAGACATTGTTAAGCTGACACAAAATGTTGTGGATGTAACCAAATGTTCAACAAAATCAGAGGAGTCGATTTGGTGCGAAGTGCAGTTAAATTGCGTGGTCTTGGTAGCAAAATTACCCGTCCAATGGGCTATTTTATAACAGAAGTTGAAGTCGACGACATGCAAGCAACACAAAAGTTCTTCGTTCTTGCGGACACAGATATCGAATGCGATGCGCTGCTGGGATATGACTTTATTAGCAAGTTTTTCGTTACGTCTGCTGCCGATGGTTATAAGTTTTCTCCTCTGGGGGAGGAAACTTATGAGAAACATAATCAGATAAGTATTTACAATATTTTTGAAACAAATGCTGATATTGATACTCCTTCACAGTATAAAAATGCTGTTAAATCGATGATCGATAACTACAAGCCGGCGGACACTATTGCTGAATGTCCAGTACAGCTGAATTGTGATGTTGAAATTATGCCGTTTAGACACTCTCCAAGCCGCATACCAGAAGCAGAGGCTGACACAGTTAAAAAACAAATTGATGACTGGCTCGACACGAACATTATAAGACCTTCTACATCGAACGATGCAAGCCGTATCGTTGTTGTTAAGAAAAAGGATGGTACTCGACGTATATGCGTCGATTTCCGAAAGTTGAACACTATGGTTTTGAAGGACTGTTTTCCGGTACCAGTCATTGAAGAAGTTCTTGAAAAGCTGCAAGATGCAAACTTTTTTACAGTTATGGACCTAGAATACGGATTCTTCCATGTCCCAATTGAAGAAGACAGCTTTTGTGACAAAAAATGGTCTCTACGAATTTAACAGAGCGCCTTTTGGATTTTGCAATTCACCAGCCGTTTTTATACGTTTCATCAATTGCGTTTTTCAAAATCTGATAAATGAAGATGTGTTGGATTTATACATGGATGACATAATAATTCACGCAGTAACAGCAGACGAGTTCATTGATAAGATGAAAAAAGTTTTGGAAACAGCGGCTGTGCGGATTAAGAATTAAGTGGAAGAAATGTCATTTTCTGACAGGTTTTTTCCGAAAATTTATCCAAGGATATTCGCAAAAGGCTTGTCTCTTAACAGATTTATTGAAGAACGATGCCGTCTTCAAGATAGGATTAGCAGAGCTGAATGCAATCGACCAGCTGAAAAATTCATTGTGTAGTGAACCGGTGCTACGAATCTACTGCAGAGACGCACCAACAGAGCTGCATACAGATGCTTCGAAATATGGATTTGGAGCAACGCTTCTGCAGAGGTTTGAAAACCAAATGCACCCTGTTTTCTTTTGGAGTAAAAAGACATCACAGAGTGATTGCAATCGTCACAACTACATATTGGAAGTCAAAGACGCTTATCTAGCGATGGAGAAGTTTCGTCACTTCCTGCTGGGTATTTACTTTACATTGGTAACATATTGCGCAGCATTTAGTCAAACAGTCAGAAAGAGTCGTGAAGTGGCACAGTGGATAATGTACATGCAGGATTTCGAATTTCAGGTCGAACACCGACGTTGATTTTTTAAGCCGATATCCGCAGAATATTTTCGTAATATCCTATGATATAACAGCACGTCTAAAAGTCGCTCAGCGAAACGATGATTACACCAAAGCAATATATGAGATATTGAAAGTTCGACCGTACGATGGTTTTATGCTGAAGGGTGGCATTATTTATAAAAATGTTGATGGCAACGATCTGCTTGTTGTACTCAAGTTAATGGAGCGCGAAATTATCAGTGAAGCACATACTGTTGGCCATTTTGCAGTACAGAAAACGATGCATAAAATTCTGCAGCAATTTTGGATACCACACCTTGAAAGAAAAGTTGGTCAGGTAGTGCACACCTATATTAAGTGCATTATGAATAACAAAAAGCTTGGCAAGCAAGAAGGTCTCTTGAATTTTATTGAAAAGGGTGATAAGCCGTTACAAACGCTACATGTTGATCATCTAGGACCTATGGATTCTACGGTAAAACAGTACAAGTATATTTTTGCAGTTGTTGACGCATTTTCCAAATATGTATGGCTATTCTCTACTAAGACTACTGTTTGTGAAGAAGTGTTACAAAAACTGAAGGAGTGGTCAAACGTTTTTGGTGAACCACACAGAATTGTAAGCGATAGAGGAGCAGCATTTACATCTAATGCATTTCAGCAATATGTCTCATCGAGTGGAATCGAGCATGTTTGTACAACGACTGGTGTTGCGAGAGGCAATGGCCAAATAAAAAGAGTGAATAGATGTATTTTATCTATAATATCTAAACTCTCAGCAGAAGATTCGTCAAAGTGGTACAAGTATGTGGCGCAAGTTCAAAGAGCAATTAACTCACATATACATTATTCGACAAAAAAGTCGCCGTTTTTGTTGATGTTTGGTGTCAAAATGCGAAATTTGATAAGCGATTATATCATTTTGTTGTTGGAGCTGGAAATGATTGAAAATTTCGACGTAGAAAGGCAAAAAATCCGAGAAGACGCAAAGGAAAAGATAATGCAGGCACAAATTGCGTATAAGAAAAATTATGATAGAAAACGTAAAGGAGCGTTCGAGTACAAAAGAGGTGACTTAGTGGCAATAAAGCGGCCAGTCCTTTCTTGGCCCGTGTGAAGTCACAAAAGTAAAGCGCAACAACCGTTATGAAGTAAGGAAGATGGCTAACGTTGAAGGGCCAAATTTAACATCTACAAGCGCAGACAACATGAGACTTTGGAAGTATGTTGAAACAAACTAAGAGCTGTTGTCATCTGGGACAGATGCCTAAAATCAAAATGGCCGAATGTAACATGGTTAGAGCGGTTAAGTGGTGAGAGGAGGCATAGGCAGCAACGATAAGGCAACAACACAGTCGATCAACACTGAGTAGAAGCAGCGCAGTCAGCAGAATAGGCAACAAGTCGTCGTCTCAATTGTCCAGCCGAAAGAGTCGATTGTCAGCAGTTATGCAGTCGAGTCAGTAGTTAGTAGTTACGTAGTCGTTACGCAGTCGAGTTGTAAATCAAATGTGGTGTAGTCGAGAGCAAGTTGTATGCAGTCGCGCAGCAGTAGAGGCCGTTAAACTTAGTTACATTATAACTACATTAAACTATATTATAACTACTATTAATAAACTTAATAATTAAACTATAATAATAAATATTGATATAACATTAATATTTACATTACATGTATATAGGTTTAAGAATGTAAAATTGTTTAAAGTTTATCGTTACAATTTTTGATATTTTATTTACGTAAAAATAAAATATATGGACATCTGATTGAATTTAACAAATTAATAATAACTTTTAAAAATTTGATTGATTCTTAAAGTTGTCTAATGTTGCAAACTCTTAAAAAAATTGAGCGTACTCGTTGCTCTTAAGAGTAAATTGTAATAACTTCTCGTCCACCTCCTCGGACCATTAATACTTTTTCGAGGCCTTCTGTCAGAACTTCCAGGAATTCCATATCTGCAAGTTAATAATTGGCTTAAAACATTTTACAAAACTTTGGGTTTTAAAGAAACTTACAATTGCTTTCTCGCTCTATTTTAACGTCTCTAGGTGGTCCTGGTAAATTCATTATAACCAATTGGGCATCTTGTGATTTATTTACAATAACTTCATTCAGTTTAATTGCTGTGTGCATACGACGTACATTAAATTCGTCCCTGAAAATATAATACAAATTATTTATGGAACTCAAAGATGGAAAAGACCGGCTGTTATTACGGTTTTAAACTAGACTTTTGGTTGTCCTCCACATTTTCTGTAGCATCATTTTTCGAATACGGTTTTTCATTGTTCTCTTTACTTTCACTCGCATCATCTTCGTTCGCATTCAACGGCTCGTTCTTCTCAGTTTCCTTAAGTATGAAAGTGATAATTTCTGATAATTTATATTGACGTGCAAATGCGTGAATGAACATCTTACATAAACATGTGTCTCCTCTGGGCAAATTGTCGGATCTGCAAACCGAACTTTGGAGGCTGTCTTAGTGACATCGTAATGATGGTCAACAATTGTTTGCACCTGTAAATATTTTAGTAGATTTAGTTATACGATCTTACTAAAAATATTATTTTATCTGCGCACAAATTGATGATACTACGAGTACTGATCTACAATATGAATGCAATATTTATGTGTGAATGTATTTATGCGCTTATGGAAACTTTAAAACATTATTTGCTATTTAATTACTTTTCATATCCCTAGAACATAACAGCAGAGTAATCAATTGCAAATTTTTAATCTTAATGACCATAGCATTGCTTCATTACGTCAGAATTTAAAAGTATTCTAAATTAAGGCAGGTTCAGACGGTGTTACATATTTGACACACTTATCACATAAACAGTTTTATATTTCTACAAACTTCAACCAAAATTGACTGCCAACTCTACGAAAAATAATAATTAAATTTTAGTTGCTCCACTATTTTATTTCCTGCATATAACCTACATTTTCATAGTGATTCGTTTCGAATTGTTAATGCTGCAAAGTACAGTACAGTACAGTTAGTTTGGTTTCTCTAAGTATTCTCTTTTCTAAGAATTTATTAAAGGAACACAGGTATAAAAGACACAGAAGTACAAAAATTAATAAGCAGCGAATATCTATTCTGTATTCAAATATTAATAGTGATTGATGTGTACTGCTAATGATTTCATGATTTGGATAGGAAAATTTGTGTCTTGTCTATTTAAATGAATAAAAAAACAATTTAAAAAATAATCTTCGGCTGAACCGATGCTTTAATACTCTTCACACACATTTTGTGAAATTTTTCAAAAACTTATACTATTAAAAATTCTTTCCGTAAAAATGTCCATATTTTTATTTATGAAACGCGCAATTTCTCTGTATAAACTCAATTATATTTATTTTTTATTTTTTTTAAAGGTGTCCAAGTGATGCATGCATGGAGATAAGACGCTTCATTGGAAATATCAGTTGTGCCACGGTATCAAAATCGTCATATGTCAATATCTATTTGACGCAGAAGGATTAGTTTAATATGTAAGCGGCATTGGGAAAACTAGAACGCGGAGTAGGTATTAAACTTATGTCTGTTCAAGATGATGTGGGAGTGGGTGCGAACAATGTCGCATCTAGTGTAAAATTAAATTATTTCGGAACAAAATTGGTATCAGAGTTTTGTGAGTTGCTAATAGACGTTCGTAATTTACTTTTTACCTCTCCAATAAGTAAGAGCTGTAAGGTATTTAACAAATAAAATGAATCGAAGGAGACAACATAAAGTAAATAGGAAGCATCCGAAAAGTCACAAAAAATATTTTTGATGAAGCTATACTGATCTACGGGCCATCAGTGGAATCAGGATATCTTATAAAGAGAATTGTAGTTTCTTTCGAGAAACTTTTGAAGATTAAACTCTGCACAAAACAATCTCGATTTGCTTAAACAAGCCTACTAGAATTCCTCTCTATCATATGTACCAGTAACAAGGTGGATGAGAAGTTATAGGAGGCTTACGAAGAGTTGGATGATGATTCTTAATCTGAACGGCTATCAAAATGATAAACCGATGAAAATTATTACTTGATGAAATGATCATTCGAAAGTTGTGCGATAAACTGGTCTATAATTGCTAAATATCACTGCGCATGCGTGACAAAACTGTTAAGAAGCAGGCGTAACAAAATATTTCGAATCGGTGCAAAAATGTGCAAATTAAATAAATTTTGTTTAATAGCGATCACGACCATACTTCAAAGGATTCCTCTTTCGTTCCGTTTAAATTTTCTTTGTTTCATTTTTTCTTAATTTAGGTCTACATAAGGTGGCAGGATATTTCGGTGTCGTGAGTTCGTGTTGAATTCTAATTGTTTTATTTGAGGTCTGCGGAAATTGAAATATAAATGGTTTTACTTTTTTCTTCAGCGATTTGAAATTAAAGGGTTGCATAAAGAGCAAAAAAACGACGTTGAAATCAACAATGCTCGAAATGCATTAAGTTAAATATAATGCGAATCCGAAAAAGTTTCAGTGAGATCGTATAAAAACACGAAAAACAAGTAAGGAAATTTCAGTCGGGCGTAACCGACTGTAAGAGGCAAAATTTTAAAATAAACTTGTAAAATTCCGGAGCAGTCCTAGTCGAATGCAAAAAACACGAAGTCTCTATCTATTACCGTTTCCGAGATCCTTTCGTTCATACAGACGAACATGGCTATATCGACTCCCCTATCACTCCTGACCATAATGGGGGTAACTTTGGGGGGTCTCCGACCATTATTTCTATCTGTTACATACATTTGCACAAAACCAATAGGCTCTTGTACCTTCAGTACAGGGCCTAAAAATAAACAATAACGCATTGCGTTGACGTGATTTACACACCGACTCTGCCATCTGTCGGTGTGTGTTCAACCCGTCATAGTAGACATATATGTATGTATATACCCAAATACATCGTCTTCTTAGTGTAAATCGTATAAAAAGTAATTTGTCAGCCATGCTCCCATTTTCACTTTTCAATGAAATCGTACGATTAAATTTAAACGTGCTCCCACAAAACGCGAAAAATTGCTATCGATATGTTTCATTTCTAATGTGTTTTGCAGCGTTGCATTTTGCAAAAACAGCTGTTTGGTTAACGTTTGTGTAAAATATCAAAATGCCAAAAGAAGGCATAAAATTCTAGAATGAAATACATTTTTTTGCGACAAATACACTACGTCTCTCCTTGCTAAACAGGTGATTGCACCAAAAGAGATGCCAATCATCAACAGTTGTAATTAATTATTAACATTTTTTCAGCACGAAAATATTTTTCTCCATTATAATCATATTGCTACTTTATTTTTTGAACGGTAATACTTTACACACAAACATAAAAAGAAATTTATGCCAAGTTTATACACTGTTTCGAAGCATTACGCGTACCACCAATTAATAAGTCAACCCTGACAAATCTTTCTGTTATCGGTCTTAGCAAATCGCAAATTATCAAATTATTTTTATCAATTATATTGAATAGTATATCAAAAAAATATTAAAACCTTACCAAATAAACCAAAAAAATATTTTGAATAGTTATTTGTGTAAAATATTCAGAGCTCGCAAAAAGTGGTCCCTCTTTTACATATTGTCAGCAAAAAGCCTGTCGATCACAACAAACGGTCTTGAAAAAACACTCAAATATAGTTTTTGCTCGGCTTGCTCTTCGCTCAACCAACGAGCGGTTTGGCTTACTGTCTCTGCTCATGGGTCCACTCAAGACCCTTTGCTTCGTAAAAAATCGGCAAACGGTATTTTGTATTGCGTGTGTGGATAAGTAAACAGCAAGTATGCATGAGATTGGGCTTTTCCAACTCTCCCTTCCTCTACCATGCTTTGCACAACAACAACAAAAATACCTTTTTCGCGGACAATTGCTCGTTTGGGTCAGTTACCGACTGTCAGTAGCTGAGCGGCGAACGAGCGGTCAGCAAAAGACCGATTCGTGTGTTTCGCTCAACCCGAGAGCCAGGTCACCAACGAAACGAAAAACACGGTTGCTGTTGATAGCGTGAGCGATAGCGTTTAATTTTTTTCGGTCTTTTGAGTGAGCAGACCATGCAGAAAAATATGGTTGAGCATATTTTGCGATATCTGGAAACATTGCATTTACTTTTCAATCCACTTGCCTAACTGCAACCGATTTGAAAACGCCAAAATTTTGCGATTTACGGAGCATGATTTTCGCGATTGAAAAGGTAAAACGCAAAACGCTGTATATATATAAAAAACTTAATGTTGTATCTATATGTATATATATCTATATATGCATCTATTTATGCTCCTTTTAGAAAAACAAGTCGAAGTTCAGGCAGGTCAGGAAAGAAATCCGTTCAAGTTTGGTTAAAATCGGAGGGGCGATGCCCCACATAACAGTAAAGAAAATTTATCATACCTTTGCATCCGTTTAAGGAACAGGTATGAAATTTTGTATATATGTTAATGCAATCGGACGAAGTAAAATGGCATCATAAGTTTGGTGAAAATCGGAGAGGATTTTGCCCCACCCTCATATAAGCCATATACAGAATTTTTCATATCTTTACATCCATTTGAGAAACAGGGATGAAATTTGGTATACATATTAAAAGAATCGAGACCCATTGGAAAAGTGAGGACTGCTTTCCTTCAACATAGACATACTAATTACTATTTTTATATAAGCGGATATATTACAATTAAATATTTTTATTATAGCAGGATTTTTATAGTAATTCATTCCGGTGATCGTAACTCTTATCTATACAGATAAATATAATTGGAGTGTCTGTTTGTAACATTAAAATAACAGCTTTTTACTAAATGCATATGGATGTGTACACGGATCATATACCAAAATAATTTTTTTTTACAATTGTTGTTTTAAAATTGCAGGGGACGCAGTTTTTATGGGACGTAGTGAAGCGCGCTGGTTGAAGCTTGTGAGGAGTATGCAAAAAATCAGTTTTAAGAGATATGTACATATTTTTAATACATCTGTCTAATCATGACAATTACTTAAGACTTTTATTCAATTTATCTAAATATAACGATAAACTGATTTTAATAATTTAAAATTTTTTGAAAGCGTTATTAAAAACTTTTTTGAATAAGTCTTCATTAAAACAGACAAATACTTATATTTTTTCAATTAAAATAAGTAAATTTTTATAAAAGCGTTGAATATATTCGTTATTATTCGAGTCAGTTTGAGTGGCCCTAAAGCCACTTTAAATATTCATATTTATACATTACTGCATTTCAAATTAATATAGAGACAATATATGAGAAAAATTTAAAGAAAAAACTGAATTCAATTTTCCATTTTCCAGATTGTTATTTAAAAAAAAATAGCGGACGCAGCTTGCGTTGCAACGCCCCTCTTTGTGCTTGTTATGTTAAGAAGAAGTATCGCCGAGAATGAAATTATCCTATTCTAACTTTACAATATTTGATTTATCCGCGTGCTCTGCTACGCAACGCTTTGTGTTTCTCATTTATGAGACCACGTCACAATATGTATGCCGCCCTATTACTCCCATCTTCTCATCACACTATCACAGGGCGCTTATCATCGCGAGGTTCATTCCTTAGACTAACGACTGTCACAGTAACCATGGCTGCGAGATATGACGAATATTTTTTTATTGATTATATAGGGGCGGTTCATTACCCACTCCGTAGGATGGTTTTACTATGCCTATACTCTGCGTGGAAGAGTACTCATTAACTTCCCTAAGTTTCATTGTGATCGGATGAATGGTGTACGACTCTAAAAATACCATACAAACCCACAAACATACATACATTAATTTTTAAATCTTAAGTAGCTAGATAGTAATTGTTTTAATGGACTTTTATTATAAAAGTTGGAAAAAAAATTTATTTGTTATTTACATAGGTATGCGAATATAAACAGTTTTCGGGCATTCACGAACATTCCATTCCAACCAAATTCCAATTCTCGGTGTCACGGAAACATTTGGTTGGTTTGAAATCCCTCACGTTTGCATGAGGGATTTAGTAGATTACAGCTTTAATAAATGGTGTTAAATTCAGGTAGTGATAGAAATTTGAAAAGAATTGATTTTCGAATTAATTTGCATTATTTTTTATAAACATTTCGTTGGACTTTATTCGTTACTTAGTATTTTAGAAAACATCTCGTCAAATATTGCACTTTATTAAACCAACCAAGAATCAACCAAGCATATTAATGCCAACTTGGTAAAATCAAAAAATTAAATCATTCGGAGTGTTTGTTTTAATGAACTATTCTATTTTTATTTTTTTAGTTTAGTGTACAATAAATGTGTATTTAAATATACATTTTAGTAAAGAGTTTATTGCAAAAAGTTGGCTTGTCAACAATAAATAGACTGTGAATGACTAGTAAAAAAGAAGAATTGCCTTCTACAAAGGAAATATATTGCTAGGAAGCCGGCAACAGGCATTTTTATTGTATCTTTAAGAACTAATTTGGTTTTATCTTGATATATGCGAGTTGACAGTCACTCAATTATGTTGCATATCATAGTGTTGTCGTTTAAATTATACAAGTTGGCTGGCAGAATATTTAAAAAAATTTGTTTTTTTTAGTTATAATGTACTTTCAAAATTATATTAATTTTATTATAAAAAATTGTATTTATAATTTTTTTCACCAAATAAGCAAGTAAATCGAAATTAAAAATAATAACACACATAATTGTTATTGTGCTGACAACCCTGCATGATCATGTAAGTTTAAGTACTAAAATCTTTATTATCATAATCAATATTAACTTGAATTGTACGTTGGTATGTTGTGTAATCGGGCATGTCACGAACATTCCATTCCAACCAATTTCCAATTCCCTTTGTCACGGAAACATTCTTTGGTTGGTTTGAAATCCCTCACATTTGCCTGAAGGATGTAGTATATTGCAGCTTTAATGAATGGTGTTAAATTCAGGTAGTGATAGAAATTCGAACAGAATAAATTTCGAATTTATTTGCATTATTTTTTCGTTAGACTTAATTTGTTTTTTTTTTGTATTTTAGTAAACATCTCGTCAAATATTACAGTTTATTAAACTAACCCAAAACCAATCGAGCATATTCGGGCATGTCACGAACATTGCATTCCAAGCAAATTATAATTCTCGGTGTCACGGAAACATTCTTTGGTTGGTTTGAAATCCCTCACGCTTGCATGAGAGAATTAGTAGATTGCAGCTTTATTAAATAGTGTTAAATTCAGGTAGTGATAAAAATTTTAATATAATTCATTTTCGAATTAATTTGCATTATTTTTAAAAATATTTGCTTTTCTTTTAGTTGTAATGTACTTTCAAAATTATATACATTTCGTCTCTTATTATCAAAAAGTTTTATTTATAATTTTTTCCCCCACCTAAGCAAATAAATCGAAATTAAAAATAATAACACACATAATTGTTATAGTGCTGACAACCCTGCTAATTCCCCAGGTGTTTCCGAATCCAATGTCCGAAAAGTGATATCCCTTGACTTTTCGTGACACCAGGTTTTTGCTCGAGGGATTTTAAAACCTTTCCAACCGAATTTCCGAATTCCAACCACATCTACGGCAGGCAGGGGTGGTCCCATATATATTTTAGAAATCGAAAGGGAAAATTGTTTGGTATTTCAATTTTCTGAAATTTTTTTCGGAAAAAGCTGGGGATTTAGCAGGGTTGTCAGCACTATAACAATTATGTGTGTTATTATTTTTAATTTCGATTTATTTGCTTAGGTGGGGGAAAAAATTATAAATAAAACTTTTTGATAATAAGAGACGAAATGTATATAATTTTGAAAGTACATTACAACTAAAAGAAAAGCAAATATTTTTAAAAATAATGCAAATTAATTCGAAAATGAATTATATTAAAATTTTTATCACTACCTGAATTTAACACTATTTAATAAAGCTGCAATCTACTAATTCTCTCATGCAAGCGTGAGGGATTTCAAACCAACCAAAGAATGTTTCCGTGACACCGAGAATTATAATTTGCTTGGAATGCAATGTTCGTGACATGCTCGATTGGTTTTGGGTTAGTTTAATAAACTGTAATATTTGACGAGATGTTTACTAAAATACAAAAAAAAAACAAATTAAGTCTAACGAAAAAATAATGCAAATAAATTCGAAATTTATTCTGTTCGAATTTCTATCACTACCTGAATTTAACACCATTCATTAAAGCTGCAATATACTACATCCTTCAGGCAAATGTGAGGGATTTCAAACCAACCAAAGAATGTTTCCGTGACAAAGGGAATTGGAAATTGGTTGGAATGGAATGTTCGTGACATGCCCGATTACACAACATACCAACGTACAATTCAAGTTAATATTGATTATGATAATAAAGATTTTAGTACTTAAACTTACATGATCATGCCGAACTAATGTCGTTCCCAGACAGATAGACAGATGGTCATGGTAAATTTACTCAATTTGTCGAGCTGTTACAAACTTCGTGTCGAAATGATTACTCTATTGACATTATTTTTGATAAGACTTCAAATCTCAGTACGCGACAAAAATTTAATACGAGTTTGTAAGAACAAATACCCCTTCTTATTGACAAGCATTAATTTCCATTTTAATTCAAAAATCCAAAACCGATAAAGTAAAGAGGAATCATTACTTGCTAGTTTCCATTCAATAATTTTTTGACAGTAAAGCTCTGTTCAGACGAATATACAGACCGCGGTTAAATTGATTATGACCTTCTTAAAGTTTTTCTTTTCTTTAGAAAAATCATAAGAAAACATAATATTACTACACATTTCCCAAAATTTAATGCAATTGAACTTTTGCATAGTCGAATTGGAATAATAGGAAATAATCCCCACACCAATATTCCTCATACTCAACTAGACACACTTTAACTGATGCTAGAAAAAATAATTTTATCTACAAAGTTACATTTTATTTTCGTCAGATTATGGTTTTCCTTGACAATCTGTAATCTACGTAATGCGATGTATGTAATTTAATGAGTTAGTTATGTCCTGCACAAATTCTGTTTGTATAAGGGTACATTGATCTGATAAAGTACATAAATATTAAACAGTACGAAGTTTAAACCATGTCCGTCAGTTTGTATGTCACACTAAGTAAAAAAATGTCTAAGTTAAGAATATTTAGAGAAACTAAATTAACAGAATAATTCTTACTTATGTATCACACTGTTACAACCTAAAATGTTTTAACGCAGTGATAAAAAACATGCTCATCAAACACTTTTGAAAATTCGTTTGATATCTTAACATAGTATAAAACAAAGTCGCTTTCTCTGTCCCTATATCCTTATGCTTAAATCTTTAAAACTACGCAACGGATTTTGATTTTTTTAATAGATAGAGTGATTGAAGAGGAAGGTTTATATGTATAAAACCGGTTAAGTTTGGACAAAATCGGATGGGGTGTTGCCCCACCCCCCATATAAGCGATAATCAAAATTTGTCATATCTTTGCATCCATTTAAGGTACAGAAATGAAATTTGGTACACATATTAAGAGGCTGAGGAGAAGTCAACCTATTAAGTTTGGACAAAATCGGAGGGGGTGTTGCCCCACCCCCATATAAGCGATATTTAATATTTGTCATATCTTTGCATCCATTTAAGGTACAGAAATGAAATTTGGTGTACATGTTAAGAGGATGAGGAGACGTCAACCTGTTAAGTTTGGACAAAATCGGATGGGGTGTTGCACCACCACACCCCCCACACCACCCCCGTATAGTTTCACAAATGAGGCAAAATAAGAAAAGTAATTAGATATGCTACTTTTTATCGGAAGATAAGCGGACGAAGTCGCGGGTCAAAGCTAGTATATTATAATATTCCTTGACTTGCTCCAATTTAAATTAAATGTGTGGCCATGTCTGCAAGGAATGCCATGCAAAAAATTTTAATCCAATGTCGCGCAGTGTGCAACACTTAAATTATCTTTGAACCAATATTTGTGATTTGTATCGACTTTCTTTTTAGGGATATATGTATATTGAGTCAAAAATAAAGCTTTACAAATTATCTTTATAATGAAATGTTTTTGACGAAATATAGTTTCTTAGCTAATTCCGTTTATAATTTCAACTTGAGATGCTTTTAACATGGATCATAACTGTTTCTACACAGCAATTATTAAGTTTTGAGGTACGCCGCTAGGATATTGGTTTCTAGAACTAAGAACTTGAACATCTATATTCCAAAACTGCCACAAATTAAATCAATTAATTTAGGACTTTTGTTGCCGCAAATCTTTTATATTTGTCACCAAGACTGCGAAATTTCTCTGATTTTCGATTTGCGTCCATTTGTTGCATTGAAATGCACTTATATTTGCTTGCGTAATCTGCAACTTTCTTTTTTGTTATATGTTTCATAGTTTTCTTACAAACTTCAACGAACTTCTATCATTAAAATTTCTAATTTTAAAATATTTCGTCATTCCAGTCTAAGTCTTACGCTTAATTTTTGAGAGTGAATTGATAACTCCATTTTTGGTAAACTCCAATTTTTTGAGCAACGGAACCAAAAGAAACTCTAAATAAAATGAATAATTATAAAAAAATGTTTAGTCGGCGTGATGTTAGGAATCTACGCCTATGTGCATTGCATCATAAATACTCTTGGTTTGAGTCCCAGTAAGAGAACAGTAGTAGTTATTTATTTATGTGTTTTGTGAAAAGTGTGACGGGAAAATAGCCAGCTTTTAAATATTTGTATTGTTTCCTATTTTTGTCGGATCATATTGAAAACTGAATGTGTATGATCAATCTTAATGTCATTGATAGATAAAATATATCAGTATACTTAGACCATTTTGCTTTATTAGGATGCAATCAAAAATTTAGTAGGTTTAAGTGTGAAGAGTATTTAAAAAGAATATAAATGTAAATAGAAAAATCTAAAAACAATGACATATAAAGAACAAGCATCTAAAAATCTTCGAATTTCCGTTACCAAAGATAATTTATTATCACTGGACGTCTCCTTAAAATCCATTATAGTTTGAACCTTTTCGATAACGTGTAAATATATAATGCATACAAGAAAATTTCATTTTGGAATTGTTTTTTTTTTTTTCAATGAGAAAACACTTATGTTACGTTTTACTAATAACAAGGTTCCATATACATACCACTTTCGAGTTTTCTTTTTTATTTAATCGTAACTCGCGTAACATTTGGTTTCTCTGCTCCATCATAAGAGTTCTTTCGTATGTGTACGCGGATATATCACTGTTCATCTGTTCGCCGAGGTATAAATAGTTACAAATAGGACCTGAATGCTTTAGTCAACATTGGATAACTCACCATTTCTACCACTTCGACGTCAGCTTCAATTCTCAAATGGTAAAGAAAGGTTTTAAGATCCTTCTTCATTTGAATAGAGTTGTCTTCCATCTGAGCTACAGTGAAAATGCGTAACTTGCAGTTTCGCCAAGTTCGATGTTGTTTCAACAGAAACGGCAGTAACATTAAAAGGCCACCATCATGAACAATCCACCAAATATCGATATTACCACCAATCTAAAAGTGAAACTAACTTGTTTGAGAGATTTTCGCCTAAAATAGCGTGTTGTCTGACTGACTTCATACCTTGTGAGTGGACTCTGGGTAGAAATTGATACCTTTCGGTACGAGTAGTGCCATGTGGCAGGCAGTCACTGTACGCACAGTTTGAATAAATGTCTTCCAGCTTTGCTTCCCATCTTGTCGCCAGCTGTACGGCCAGCCTACAATGACTGTGTTGGGCTTCATGCCTCCAAGACCTATGGTCTGAATCCTTGAATGGTATTAAAATTAAATAATTTAGTTTATTAACATGAAAAGATTAGGCTTTGTGCAAACAGATCTTACACAGAACTAACACCCTCAGCTGTTTCATGCGCTACAAGAACATCACAGAATCCTTTCACTTTCTCATCACACATGTACTTGCGCAACATAGATTTAGCATCGACGGCCTTATTTGGGATCCTTGTATGGTCGCCTTGTATCACAGATACACATATTGTTAGCCCTTTGCCAGCTTTTAATTGGGTCGCGAAGGAAAATATTTTTCTGTACTTCGGCATTAGGTTGTCGTTAAGTTTGCATAGCACTAGAATTTGGGGTCGCCAGTTTTTCGTGTGTGGTGGTCCTTCTTCTAATCGTAGAAGAGAGTATCTAGCTGCTGTTAGAGCCATTCCTCGTATACCATCTCCCCACTCTTTCTCAGCCCTGTTAAAGCACAAATAGTTTATATATATTTCAGTTTATTATTGTAATATTTAAATAAACTCACCCCCGATATTCAATATACTTGTAAATAATTATTGCCATGCTTAGTGCAATCAATGCAAAGTACCAGGATGTCATTATCATAACAGAAATGCAAAGCGTGAGGCCAACTAACGAGAGGCCCCAGTGATAAAATTTAAAGCGTGGACGCCAATTAGGCGTGCGTAGTAATGTTTGCACAGCGCAAGCCAAGTTGACAAATCCATAACACATAAGGAAGAACATGGAAAGCAGCGGCGCCAAAAGATCAACGTTACCTATAATGAAATCAAGTTTTGTTAATCGTTGACTTTCACAAAAAAAATTATTGCGTACACATACCTAACAGAATTCCACATTGACAGATAAGCAATGTCAATATAAGAGCGCGTGTGGGTTCTCCCCTATTGGAAGATTTGGCAAAGGGTGCCAAAAATGGAATAATCTCATCGCGAGCAATAGCTTGAAGCAGGCGTGGCGCGCCAGTTAAGCTTTGGAGTCCCGCACCCAATGTCGACAAGAAAGATCCAATTAAAATCACCCATTGATTGGGCCACGCTATGTTAGCTACAACTAACTTTCCACCAATTGACTGTCCGAATCTGGGAAGTTAAAAAGACAGGAAACATATTTATATACGAACCAATACGTAAGAACATATACCTTTATACTAGTAAATAACATGTATTAAAATTGTTTAGAAGAATATGAACAGAATCTTTTAGTCTACAGTTAACCACAAATTTAATTACTTGTCTCGCAAAAGAAGATTGTCCACAGTTCCCGCGAATAGTAACACACACGAAAGATAAACAGTGCTTGTGGTGAGAATGGCACAAATCGTACCAATAGGAATACTCTTCTGAGCGTCCGCTAAATCGCCAGAACGATTTGATCCAGCCATTATTCCTATAACAATTTATCATTAATAAGTATTAATAAAGTTCTTTACTTTACCCTATTACCGGTAACTGATGGAAAAAATATGCCTATAAGCAGTGTAAATGTAGTAGTTATATCCGCCATAATTTGATTGTATGATTGACTATTGAGGTTTTCGAAATCGCGAGAATTTCTACCGTAACCAATAAATTGTCCTTTCTGCAACAAATTAGAGAACGTTATTGGGAAATTGAATGATGATGAAGTTTTTCTTAGCTTACTTCAAGAAATGAAGGCATTAAATTGTCGTAAAAAACGCCACTTGAAAGGCCCTTGATTCCTTTCACCAATGTTACATTATTATCTAAATCGAAGAAATATTACATTTTTGAAATAGAAACTCTTTTGCGTTCGCGACTTACTCAAGTAGTATTCGTCACATTTTTGATCCGGACAGTATAAGTCATTTAAGAAGCTGTCGTCTTTTGTACAGTTTTCGAGTGGGACATCTTTTAATAATCTTTTGCCAAGTACACACATACTAAGATAAAAAGAAATGCTTCGGTAAATATATAACACAATTCAAAGTTTTTGGGACACCCTTACTAGAGTTTGTCATTGCCGTTAATATTATCGAAAATACCAACATAAACGGCAATAATTGACAAAATAACACACGCCAAGGCGACCGTTGCAAACTTATTTACAAATTTAACGCCCAAGAAGACAATTAGACCTGTTGTAATATTGAAAACAATAAATAGTAAAAATTATTTTAGCTTTATACATTTTATAGAGCAATCACCCATAAATAAAAGAAGTACTGTTCCATATACTCTGAAGTTATTGTACATGGCCTCTGCGTCTTTCGTAAAATCACCGAAAATTGAAGCCCACGGAGCCATGTACGTCTGAAAATGTAAAGGAAAAATTGTAAAATAAATAAAATGTAAAATTAAGCAAATATAAACTTTACCAGCACAATTTCGACCGCACCTACGATGTACATAGCTGCGGCTAACGTCGTTCCAGTGTAGAATAACATCCCTACAGCTCCACCAAATTCGGGGCCAAGAGATCTGAGCAATAATAAGTCAATCAATTTTCTAGTTAGAAGTTAACGTCATACCTGGATATCATAAAGTAGCTGCCGCCTGCCGGCACCACGCCATTTGTTGCTATTGCCGACATAGAAATAGCTGTTAACATTGTCTGAAATACGACGGCCAGCCGTAAATAAGAAGAGCGCTGAACTATTTTGATTCATACTTACCACACAACAGCAGGTTAGAACAATCAAAAATCCACAAACTGCTCCAGCCGTTCCTACCACCCATGTCAAACGAATAAATAATATTACACCGAAGATGTTTTGAATACATGGTAGGAACACTCCAATTAGGGTTCCTGTTAAAGACATTAGATTAATATAACTCGTATTACTCGTATTTAGAGGAAGCGTTTGCGTTTTTACCCATTCGTGCCGAAGGTGCTGGTGCTTTCGCGTCGGGATCTGTTGCAGCTGGTATCGTGTTTTCATAATTGGCAAGTGACGAAATAAACGTTGATATATGTGGCCTAGTCTCCAAGTCATCGTCATATAAATACAAATTGGGATCGACATTTGATTTTTGGTTGGTGTCTTCACCCATATGGATTTCACCCGAGCCTGGAAGTAAAACCAAATTTATCGATTCTTTTTTTTTTGTGAATGAAAATCAAGAATTAATATTTTTTATATATGTAGAGCATATAACATGAACCCAATTCAATAACGCATTGTTCCCATTCTCCCAGAATCAATATTACTCTATAAATCATGAAATTATGGTTACGCTTACTTGACTTACAATGTTTGTTTCTGCAAGTATGTTAAGTCCAAATCTTCAAACTCAATTTGAAACCAAATCATTTCAACACATTCGTGGATTGAAACTTGATATTGGATTTACAAATCAAAACAATGGAGCCAATATAGTGGCAAAAATCTGAAGTGGTGAAAAAATTAAAGATTAACAGAATGTTTCCAACCCGGATTAGTATTGCATACACATTGTGCGGCATACACCCTTAAGGATTGAAGCCCCATGCCCTTTAGAATAAAATATTTGATCCAAGTGACTTCAAATGCAAAAACAATATCACCAACTTTTAGGTTTTAAGAAATGTCTGATAAATGTGTAAGTATCAATAATTATATGATTTATCATAAAATTTAAAAAAATTTATTTAATATTAAATTTAAAAAAAAATCATACATATATTAAATTTGTTATTTACAATTGAAATCCACCTTTTTACATAATATTTGTACTTATAAGTTATTTTCTCATATTTGTTATTTGATTGTTGGCTAATTGGATAATTTAGTTTTGTAACGATATTTGTTTACACTAGTTATAACTATTTCTGTCGTAGAAGTAGGATAAAAAACTTAATTGTTACAATTTTCATCTTAATTTTGCATTCTTTTATCTCCGGTTTCCATAGGGAAAAGTGATACACTAAGATCAGCATTAAAAGTCGAGTAGATATAGATATGTCTGTTTGTATCAAATCTGTCTAATCTTTCTGAGTTTATATTTGAAAAATATTTAAATTTTTTTTGTTAATTTAGCTAGAAAATCCACATTTGGTGTAACTTGTATGATTGAAGAAAATATTCAATATCGGACCACTAGAAGGGATATCCCTCATACAAATCATTAGGAACTGGGAGACTCGAAGTCGAGCCCACCTAACTGGAGCGTTCATTCTTGTTTATATTATTTAAGAAATTAAACACAGATCAGATCAACTGGGTAATGGCAGCAGCAGGTCGCTACATAATGGAAGGCCGTTTGTTTTATTCGTAAACGGCCTTTCTGCCGATAGTTTGTTAACGTTTACAGCAGAGTTAAAGGAAGTTGAAGTGGGAAACGACTATGTACTGAAAAAGACAAATTGTGCCTATAAAACACAAACAGCAACAATTGGTGTTAAAACAGTGGCTTTTGATGAAATCCATGTAACCGGTTCAAACCAAAATATGGGTAGACGGGAACCAACCCGTTAATTTCATGATTTCCATGGTCTTAATATTACGCCAGAAAATGGCTTGACGTTTAATGAGGCGTACTCCATGACATCTGCTGAGAATAGTTATAGTGATCGGCAGATTTACTTGGACTGCAGAAAGCAATAAAGACTTTTTTCAAATATCTGAAAGCAGATTGTTCAGATTCGCAACGAAAACAAGTAACCGACTATAAGAGGCCCTGTACCAGTAAAGGTCCTCTAACAAACACAAATGTTTCCCTATGAATGAAATGAAAATTAATAAGAAAAAATTGTACTAACGAAAATTATTTTGCTCCTCCCACTTCTCACTCCACGAATAAGTGCCTTATAAAACATTTTTTATGTATGCAAAGAAAAGGAAGGGTGGAAGTATCATAAGTCGTTCAAATTCAATTGCTTATTAAATCGTCATTTATTATTGGATTTTAATGAAGTTTGGCGATTTTGGCTTAGAGAGACGTTATCTCTATACTGGCATTTGTGCCGAGGAAATTTTACCCTTGATGGAGATTTTATGGGGAAGGGACCAAATTTTAAACTCGTAAAATTCCGGCGAAGTCCTAGTCGAATGCAAAAACGAAATCAATCTTTTACCGTTTCCGAGATCCTTTCGTTCAAACGGACGGACATGGCTATATCCATTTCTCTATCACTCTTTACCATAATGGGGATAACTTTGGGGGGTCTCCGTCCATTATTCTACCCGAAACATACGTTTGCACAAAACCAATAGGCTCTTGTACCTTCTGCACAGGGCCTAATGAATAACTTGGCATCAATTTGGGAAGTTTGTGATGCACATCACCACTTGTCCAATCTAACATTAAAGGATGATTTAAGGTTACAATTGCCAGTGCTTGATTGGTCGCGATACTTGATAGCCCAGGACTGTACTGCAACAGTGCGACAAGTTAGTGATTAACGTCAGAATGGTGCGTGAAAGGCCAGAGCAACATGTCCTGATATAGAACATGGACCGAAGAAGAGAAATGGGTCAAGATTATTTCATGCTAAAAAGGTGAAACAGTTTCAACCCATATGTGTCGTCTGTGCTAAAATGCATGATATCAACCAATGCCATGAAACGTGATGATAGATTTTAAACTGGTTTACGTCAAGGACATCGAAGTAATAGATGTTCAAGTGCTTCCGAAAGTTACATAGAATATTGCATCCAGCATCCAAGCAACTTGAGTTTGCCGAAGCAAACAGTTACGATGTCAAAGCTTTAAAGTAAACACCGCCACTTAAAAAAGATTCAAACTAAAGACTGCAGCAATATAAGACATGATTTGTTGATTGATCAGGAAAACTTGCAATTAGGCATACCACAAAAAGGTGTTGGCCGGTGGCTGTGATAGGGCTAGAAAACGGCAACTTGCATTGCTTCCGCTCAATTTGTAACCAATCGAAATATACTGAATTGACGCAATTTTGCATAATCATTATGTGAATGATTTTGTGCAATGTGATAATACTGAAGCTATACTGGTGAACTATCAAGATTTGTATCTAATTCAAACGGTTTGAATGAGCCGCATTGCCCAATTGCGATGACAGAGGACTATGCGTAGATTGGGTTTAGGGTTTATATCGACGTCGCGTCATTGATATAAGCAATCGCGACGATTCGAGTTTATCCGTGCTAGGAAAGTCTTTGAATCAGGCCATTCATTCTGGCTTCACTTTGCGCCTATCTAAAATAATTTTCCGGAGCAGTGAAGCCACCACCGCTGATTACAACTCGACATTGTTGGATTTGCGGTTCTTGTCATACGGTAAACTTATCTGAGGTGTTCCATAGGTTCTGTGCTGGCATGAACGTCGTTGTGACAAAATGAAACAATGGCATAAGAACATGCAACTTTTCGAGATCGAGCGTGAAGAAGCAACAGTTTGTCCCAAATTTGTAACCGAATATGCACAAGAATAGCAGACATTGCAAGCAGAACGACCAATAAACAACAATAAACTTTGGAAGTTAACACCATGCTTTGTTAAGAATAAAGATTGAGTGAAAGCATCGGCTATGCGATTTTTGTGTTCGTGAATATATGCTGGTCATTTATTATGCCGTAAGAACGAGAGAGCTAAACCAATTGTGGCCATGAAGGGTCAGTTACCAATAGAACGATGTTAAGTAAGAAAGCTGGGAATTTATGATTGTTAGCGGCAGGCCAACCGCTACAAGAAGGCCAACCGATACAAGAAGATATGCTACAAGAAGATATTAATGGCTCTTCCATTGTCCGCAGAACCCTCATGGGAACGTTTGGTGCACAGCCTTAAACGAGCTAAAGGACAAGTTTTGTAAAGAGAGAACACATGCTATTTTTAATTTGAATTGTTCCTTGTATAAATTTTTTATATTATTTTTGAAATAACACACAGTTTAACATTAATAAAAACTGGAAATCTACCAAATTGGTATAATGATGTATTCGAATATTAATTACTTGAAACATTTTCCAGTTTTTAGCAATTTTTTTCGAATGTAAGCCAAGTTACGGAAGCCTAGCTCCAATGTACAAAAGGTAATATCAATTTTATGACGAAAGATTTCAATTTTTTATTTGTATGATTAGGATTGTTGCGATATTTTTTTTTATATACAGAAATTATTAGGTGATATATGTATATTAGGGAGCATCGATTTATATGGGCCCAAAAAAAATGAAAAATGGTTCCCATTATTTATAATCTACGGGCATTTCTAAGATGTTTTCACCATGAAAGCATAGTTCTAAAATAAATTCCTGGTCCGTGGTTTTTCAGTTGAAAAATTTATTGTTTTGAAATTGTATTTTATTACAATTTCTAGTCCATCCTCACAAAACTGGTATCAACACTCTTGTTAGGACCAGGACTTTTAAAAATTCTATAGAATCAAAGGACCAATTGTTCTAAAAAATAATTTTCGTCCTTGCAATACCAATTTTATGAAAAGCTTCTGTGAAGAAAACTTAAAAAAAAATCGTTAAAATCAATTTGTTGCCCAAAGGACATTTTGATTGTCCTTGAAAAATTTATTTTTTTTAGAAATGCTCAAAAAATGGAAATGGCGATAAATAGCGATGATTTTAACGATTTTTTAGATTTACCTTCACTGAAGCGATTCATTAAATTGGTCTTGCAAGGACAACAATTATGTTTTAAGGACAATTGATTCTTTGATTCTATAGATTCTATATAAAAGTCCTGGACCTACCAATTTTGTCCGGATAGGACTAAAAACACTAAAGATATTGTAATAAAATAAAATTTCGAAATAAAGTTTTTAACTAAAAAAGCGCGGACCACGAATTGATTTTAGAACTATGGTTTCTTGGTGAACACATCTTTGAATTGACCGTAGATTATAAAAATTGGGTACCATTTTTTTGTGAACAAAATCGATGCTCCCTAATGTATGTACATTTTAGTTCTATTTTAAGAAAAAATACTCTCTGTTGTATCCAACTGCTTCCATACCTTGTTTAGGAACCTACTGATGGAAACACCTTTGCACTACATTGATTGCCTTTATTTACCCTGCACAAAAAATAATTGTAGTATTGGGTGTTTGAGAAGAGAATACTTACAGAAACTAGACTTGCGGAATTAGACTCTTTATCGGGGGTGATACTGAAATCTCTAGAGAGTTTGACTTCGGTTAGTTTGCACATCGCACAAAAAATAGTCTGTTCCACAGAATATGCCAGCGCTTACAGCGCTCATCTTTTTGCTCATTCTCATGGAAAATTACGAATAAAACGTTTAATAACGAAAACTCCGAATAAGTTGGAACTCAATTTCAGTCAAATTGTTGCAGTTCTATTGTTCGTTTAGTTTGATTAGACAATGAGTTTCATTGTTTCACTAGAGATTTTGTAAAATTTTAAATTAATTTGTTACTATCCACCGCCGCTAACGGCCACTCTTTGTCGTCGGTCCTCCGGCAACCGCTCAGTATCCCTCAGGGATGGGGACGACCACCGAAACAAAGAGGACTGGATGTAACCATTTATTTATTTTCTACTTCTTTCATCCGCACTTGGAATGACATAATAGAAAACTACAACTCACCAGTACTCAGTGGAAAAGTATAAAAAAGGGTGAGACCATAGTTGTTATGGGTCTCCAATACCCCTCCCTACCTTGCCACAAAGCGAACTAAAACGAAAGCGACCCTTGTGTATATTTACTCCATATTACTTTACCTTGCGTGTATCCATCGGATCCAGATGTCCCACCCTTTCAAACAAACTCTAGGCAAATTTCATACTAAACTTATTTTAATATACAAATTTATCCTATCATTATAATCTAAGTAATTATAAAGAGGATAAAACTACGTTCTTAACAAATACTTGGATACAATCATACAACAATTGATAAACATACAGAATCTTTTCCTCTTTCACCTAAATATTGTATACTCTTTTTTTTTTTTTATTGGCACTATAAACTGCCTGCATATTGTATAAATTAAAATTTAAGTATGTGAATAGTAAATATTGGCAATAATGATCATATAAGGTTATAATACTACTTTAAAATTTACATTAGCGGTTGCGCCTTCTGGGCTGCTTAACAATAAGAATATGGAAATGTTAACGATTAGGCCTCATGGGCTGTTCAATAAAGATAGGTGTAATGTATTAGTACCTGTGTATTAGGTTAGAATTAATATCACGCCTTATGGGCTTATTTAATAAAAAATAAGTATAAGTAATTCGTGGTGATTATGCTCTATAAGCGTTTCATCAATTTCATCTAACAAAATTAACAATTAGGCTGAACCGCATTTGGTGCACATCGGCAAGCATCAGCAATATCACCGTCTCGCGGTCGCGTCGTAGCTGTTGCAATGCACATTAAAAAGAAAATGCAGTAAACTGCAGCGGTGGCTATGCCGCTCTCTCGCCGGCCGGTGACTGCCGGGTTCCTTTTGTCGTAGGTCACACGAATTAGCGCTAGTGGGAATCCTTGGTGCTTCTATGGACTTTGGGTGATGTAGTATTTTGTTCGCCTTTTCACCGTGCCGTAGGTATTGCATGCACCACGTGTGTCGGAAATGAATGACCCCCTTTTCAGCTTTTCTCTTGCAAATAATTCCTTCAGAGCTTATTAGGTTCTGCAACGCACCCTTTTCGTGGACAAGCTTCTGCTTTCGGCTCTTGATGGCCTTTATTGATCACGATATAAACAATTTTTCTTTTTATGCGTCTCACCCACGCTATCGCCGTTTGCCGAATGATGACTCGTTACTCAAACCGAGTCCGTCTTCCTTCTTTCGCGGCCATTTTCAAAAAAAAAAAAAACCCAGAGAATGCTCAGTACCAGGTATCCACTCTCTCGACTACTCATACTAATTTCAGGTTTTCCAAAAGCAAAATACCCCCACACGTAAAAACACACTCCCGTTTGAAGGATCCGCACATAACGGTAGTGGAAACGTGAACTCCAATACTAACTAACTTATTACTGCCCAACGTGAGCTACGCCCACACCCTGAGATTCAGAGTCTCATGCTCTACCGACTAACAAGCCGGGCTTATCTTCATTGACGCAAATCCTTCCCGTGAAATACACCTATTGGTGACCCCTTTAGGTTCTCTAACTCATACAGGCTATTGCCGATTACCTTAGCTATCCGGCACTTGGTGAACTTGCGACTAAACTTTGCATTGACATTATTTTTTAAGTCGCTTAATACGAAATATCGTTTAAAGACTTCCTGTCCTTCCGTGAACTTTACCTCACGCGTTTTCTTATTGTACTGGCGAGCGCTTCTCTCATATGCCGTGTGTAAATTGCCTTTTATTTCATTCCTGTATAACTGAAGTTTCTCTGAAGTGTTTAAACTCTTTAAATCCGAATCTTCCAATGCATTCAGTTTCCGAGCTAGTTTGTAATCTAAGCCACTGGAGAAAATGTGCTGACCAAACATGGCGAAATAAGGAGTTGTTTTAGTTGCCGAATCTGTTGAGTTTCGAAGCATTGCCTGAATTCGGTCTAACTGAGAGTCCCAAGTTGTATGGTCTTCGCCCACATAGGTTCTAATAGCTGCTAGTACCGATTGATTCACACGCTCAGACGCGTTGGACTGAGGTGCGTAATTTGCAGTTCTGATATGCTCTATATGGTATAGAGCCAATAAGGAACCAAACTCTTTGCTAATGAATTGCTTCCCATTATCCGAATGTATCACCTCCGGTACCCCAAATTGACAAAAGATTTGTGACTGCAAGAAATTTACAACATTGTTGGCTGTGGCCCTTTTCATCGCCTTTAACCAAACAAACTTGGTGAAATAGTCCAGTACTATGAACAAGAAAGACTTACCTTTCTTCGATCTAGGATATTTCCCTAAAAAGTCTACGTATAATTTTTGCATTGGTCGAACGGTCTTCACTTCTTCGCCCATTTTAGGTTTTACAACTCAATTATGGGGCTTGCATTCTTTGCATACAATACAACTGCTAACATATGACTGAACTTGCACTGCCATCCTAGGTTAATAATAAAATTGCCTCAGCCGGGCCATAGTACGCCCTATCCCACCATGCATTGCGTCGCCTTCCTCGTGAGCCTTTCTTATCATCTCGTGAGTCAGGTTTTCTGGGATCCAGAGCTTCCATGAGAATTCACCCATGCTGTTGCCAACAAAATCAACTTTCTTAAAAAGTAAGCCATCTCGAACCTGTAAATCGGAAAACCTTTCGATGTTCGCACTCACAGTACTAATTCTTTCGAGATACTCAGGAGATTCGAATTCAACCGTTTCGAAATCCAGAAAGTTCAGGTCTTCAATCTGAAAACTCTCAACTGACCGTGACAACATGTCGGCTACGATATTCTCGCTGCCTTTCCTATGCTCAATAGAAAAGTCGTACGCTTGCAAGGCTAATGACCATCTAGCTAACCGTCCAGTCAGATCGCGCAAACTCATAAGCCATTGTAAGCTTGAATGATCGGTAATCACCGTAAAAGGCATTAATTCAACATACGTGCGAAATCTTTCGACTGCCTTTACTGCTGCTAAACACTCCTTTTCGGTCACGCTGTAATTCAGCTGTGCACCACGCAATTTCTTAGAAAAAAATGCTATCGGCCTATCTGCGCCTTCCTCGTCTACTTGGAACAACACTGCTCCTATCCCAAACTGAGACGCGTCACACTGAATGTAAAAGTGTTTCCTAAAATCCGGGTGGACTAAAACTGGGGCCAACGTCAAAGCTCTTTTTAGTTGTTCGTACGACGCCTCAGCCTCTACTGAAAGCTCAAACCTTTTCTTCGTTTTTAAACAGTCTGTAAGGGGTGCAGCTATAGCCGAAAAATTTTTAATAAACCGCCTATACCATCATGCATCAAAATCTCGTGAAATCACTAAGAGATCATCGAGATAAACAAAAACATTATTTTTCAGCCTCTGGGGAATCACTTTATCCATCACCCTACATAGACGCTGAGCAGCATTACAAAGTCCGAACGGCATGACCCGAAACTGGTATAACGGTCTTCCCGGTATTGTAAACGCTGTATATTTCCTGTTGTCAGGCTCTAGCTCGATTTGCCAGAATGCGTGCTTTAGGTCTACACTGCTAATGAAAACGGTTTCGTCTACCCTACTCAATACTGACTCGATGCACTGCAACGGATATGCATCTTTCACTGTCGCCCTGTTCAGCTTTCTCGCGTCTAAACATAACCTGTTCTTGCCAGGTTTGCGAACTAATGTTACCCTGTTGCTCCACGGACTTTCAGATTCCTCATTCCCCTAGTGCTAGCCTTGCATCCACTTCTTCAAAGAGTAGTTTCTGTATCGCTGGCGATACCGGATAAAACCTTTCCTTAACAGGCATGGCTCCTTCAACTAATTCAATTGCATGTTTCTCCACTGTCGTGTGCCCCAAACCTCTATCCTCAAAACTCAGAAACCCTTTTCTCACTTCTTTGAGCTTCCTTTGCTGCTCTAGAGTCAACTGGTGAGGTTCCATGACTTCACTTTCCGGTAGAATCTCCACTGGCAATTTTTCCACCGCCTTACTACCAATGCCTACGATATCAGGAGCTAAACCAAATTTCCGCCAGAAATCTACACCTAAATAGAGTTTTTGCCTAAATGACGGGCATAAATAAATTTTCATTTCATGTATTCGGTCCTTATAAGCAACGGGAACGCTGACTTTACCCACAATTGGGTGTGATGAGCCTCCAGCTGTATTTACCCGCGATTGAACAGGTCTCATAGGGATACCCATTTTATCTATGGTTTCCCTACACCCTTTCCCTAATACACTCACTGAAGCACCCGTGTCTAATAATCCATTCAATTTAATTCCCGCCATCTCTATCTCTGCAAAAGGTCGATCATCGTCCCTCAAGAGTGCAACAATAGTATACGAGGCTTCTCTTTGGTCTACTCGTCGTTTCTGATACCTAACACGTGCTCTTAGTTGCTTTCTTGTCGCACCTGTTTCCCTATTTTGCCTGCGAAATATGCGCTCTCGATCTAACTTACAATCATCTTTCTTATTATTATCTGTTACGTTACTCACTACCTTGTTATCTTTGCCTAAAGGAATTCCATTTATTTCCCTTAGCCTCACTTGAATACTTAAATTACTCCCTTTTCTTCCCTTGTTGGACTCATCTCAGTTGGACCTACTACTTCCTGCACCTCGTTTACCCGAAATCGGCTACGCTCACCTCTATTATTCACGCCCACTTGCGGTACCGGTTGCCAAGAGCGCGATGGACGTACCACGAAAAACCTTTCGGCATCTAGGCATTCATTCCTAAACTGTTCCATGCTGGTTATGTGCATCGGATACACCACCCGAGCTATCCGTTCCCTCACATTCGTTTTCATGACTTTAATTAACTCAAAGTTTGAAATTGAATGGTTTAGTTTGGATTTTAACACTAACATATCATGAATAAACGAATCCACGCTTTCATCTGAGCCCTGGCGTCTTTCCATAAGATCACGCCAATTCTCAAACTCCGTCCTACGGCTTTGAAAACGCGTCTGTAGGGCGAACCGCAGCGAAGCCCAATCAGGAACTCCCTGAGTCTTTACATGTAGCCAATACCATTCTCTAGCTGCACCTGCCACTAAGGAATGGAAGTCCCGCAGCACTTCACCCCATGCTACTTGGTATACGGATTGCAAGTACTCAACTCTAAAAACGAAATCGTCTACCTACATTTTCGTTTTTTCACCATCAAATAAAAGGCCCCATTTATATACTCGAACCAATTCACTTCTTCCTTGCGACATGCTTGACGTACCGTAGTCGATTCTACTTCTCTCCGGCCCCGTTCTCCTTCTATCTCCGCCAAGAGAATGCGTTCCTATCGGAACTTCATAAGGTAAAGGACCACCATGACCATCCCTTACTTGTGGCGTTTTATTGAACTGCGCATCCCTCATCCAATTCGGACCACTCCCACTCTCAACATTACTTGAGTGTCCTTGCGCTCTATTCGCCCACGGAGGTGGCATCGTTCCCATTGGTCCAAAATCTGCCAGGTTACTCCTCCCAAGAGACAAAGCACTAGATTTCGTTTGCTCATCTCGGCGTGAAACTGAAGCTACTGCCGCAAAATCTTCTGGTTGCTCCATGCCGACTGCACTATTCTCAGATGGAGGCAATGACACATCATTTGCCTTTATATGTAACACAGTCTCGTTTATTTCCTTCATAAAACTTCTCATTTCTGCCTCCATCTGTCGGCGTAACCTCTTCGCGACCTCTCCGAGAGATGCCCGGTATGTTTCATGCGCTTGCGCCACGGCGAAGTTTATAGCAGACCTGACCTCCGACGAAATCCGTCCCTCCGGGTCCTCTCCAACTTTGGTACATGACATGCCCGGTATACTAGCATCCAAATCTCCTCTGAGCTGTTCGCCAGCGACCGAACGCCTTAATCCTGATCCACTTGGTCGTTCAAATTTTTCTTCCTCTTGCCCTAATGTTCTACATCCTGAGACATGCATTTCTTCTG
Organism: Leucophenga maculata; assembly: GCA_035044805.1. NCBI lineage: Eukaryota > Metazoa > Arthropoda > Insecta > Diptera > Drosophilidae > Leucophenga > Leucophenga maculata. The sequence goes on along the minus strand of JAWNNP010000993.1, from coordinate 48,103 downwards.
GAGGCTGTATTTGCGAACTCTTCTTAGCCGAATTCTCTACTACCATATCGGTGGTTCCCACTGCGGCTTGACTTGCGCTCCACGATCTTGTAGCTGGCCGGTTATTCACCAACTCTAAGCCACGATATTTCATATACTCTAAACTTTTTCCTATACGTTGCTTAAACTTATGCCTATCAACCTTACTCATTCCAGACAGACACACGGTTATCCTGGCTAATAGCGAAATTTAAATTTTTTCACTGAACAATAGCTATAATCCTGCCCTGTTTCCTTTTACTAATCTTAGCACTTAATTGCGTTCCTTTTTCGTTTTTAAATTCTCAAACAACAAAAATACAAAATAATATGAATGGGAGGGCCATCGTACCCGACGGATACACACAATAAGTCATCGACCACTATTCGGCGTTCATTAGTCTATCAAAATATACACGGTATCCCTTCTCAATACTTATCTCCGAGTATCTGGGAAAAACATTTAAAAAAAAATTAAGTTGCTGGACAAAGAGCCGAATGCAAATTACAATAATTTCAGTACTCTGATCACAGCTATGTCAAAATCACCTATAAATCTCAAGCCTGTCCTCCAAAACTGAGATCCTTCAGCGATTGCTACTGCTTTTACTGTGTTGACGTTTAGTCTATAAAAATTTAAGAAAAAAAAATGTGATTCACAATACAACTCCTGGTGAGTGCTGAACTATGGCTACGATTGAATACTACCAATCTCATTGATATAGCCTTTATCGCTATTCAACGGTCCTATATCTCAACACTGACTGAAATGTATCATGCCCCTACTACTAACTACTGTCTTCTATTCACCTCTATTTCGTACTTCTTTTACTGTGGGAGTTATTTTCTTTGGGAACCACTTGTTACTATGGTGCCTCGGGTGTTATTTTAAGATTGAATTTATCCATAATTGTTTTTAATTTGGCGACATTTGCTAAAATGACGCATCGGATGTTTTTTATAATGGAATTTATACGGACTTGTTTTCTTTGGGCACCCATTTGTTGAAATGGTGCCTTCCTTTCTCTCTCTTGTTTTTTAAATTGGGCGCCATTTGTTACTATCCACCGCCGCTAACGGCCACTCTTTGTCGTCGGTCCTCCGGCAACCGCTCAGTATCCCTCAGGGATGGGGACGACCACCGAAACAAAGAGGACTGGATGTAACCATTTATTTATTTTCTACTTCTTTCCTCCGCACTTGGAATGACATAATAGAAAACTACAACTCACCAGTACTCAGTGGAAAAGTATAAAAAAGGGTGAGACCATAGTTGTTATGGGTCTCCAATACCCCTCCCTACCTTGCCGCAAAGCGAACTAAAACGAAAGCGACCCTTGTGTATATTTACTCCATACTACTTTACCTTGCGTGTATCCATCGGATCCAGATGTCCCACCGTTTCATACAAACTCTAGGCAAATTTCATACTAAACTTATTTTAATATACAAATTTATCCTATCATTATAATCTAAGTAATTATAAAGAGGATAAAACTACGTTCTTAACAAATACTTGGATACAATCATACAACAATTGATAAACATACAGAATCTTCTCCTTTTATAAGTAATATTGGGAAAAATTATCCCTTATGGCTATCGGGGTGATGGTGGTAGTAGGGAAGAGAAACTTGAAATTGTTCTTTGCAGATCGATTCTACCCGGTAACCCAATCTACCTAATATACTTGAGCGCTCTAGTAATTGATACAGGTGGATCCAAGCTCTACGAATGACTAAGTAATGTATTTGGCCAACTAATGCCACAAACAAATTAGGATATTAATTCTTTTGGATTGTCTCCCCTCTACCCCTTTCACCTAAAAATTGTATACTCCTTTTTTTTTTTTATTGGCACTATAAACTTCCTGCATATATCAGTATTGTATAAATTAAAATTTAAGTATGTGAATAGTAAATATTGGCAACAATGATCATATAAGGTTATAATACTACTTTAAAATTTACATTAGCGGTTGCGCCTTCTGGGCTGCTTAACAATAAGAATATGGAAATGTTAACGATTAGGCCTCATGGGCTGTTCAATAAAGATAGGTGTAATGTATTAGTACCTGTGTATTAGGTTAGAATTAATATCACGCCTTATGGGCTTATTTAAAAAAAAATTAGTATAAGTAATTCGTGGTGATTATGCTCTATAAGCGTTTCATCAATTTCATCTAACAAAATTAACAATTAGGCTGAACCGCATTTGGTGCACATCGGCAAGCATCAGCAATATCAATTGCATTGCAACAGCTACGCCGTCGCGTCGTAGCTGTTGCAATGCACATTAAAAAGAAAATGCAGTAAACTGCAGCGGTGGCTATGCCGCTCTCTCGCCGGCCAATGACTGCCGGGTTGCCTTCGATGCTCGGTAACACGAACAGAATAATTGACTAAATTACTTTACTAAAAACCTTTGACCGCAGGTTGGCACGCGGTGTTCCTGGCCATGCCCTTGGAAACTGTCGACAGGGTCTTGATGAACGTGTTGCTTCTCCAGTTGCTCGCCGCGCCGACGCACAAAACTCTGGCCTGCCGCAATCTTTCGGAATTCCCTTTTGTCGTAGGTCGCACGAATTAGCGCTAGTGGGAATCCTTGGTGCTTCTATGGACTTTGGGTGATGTAGTATTTTGTTCGCCTTTTCACCGTGCCGTAGGTATTGCATGCACCACGTGTGTCGGAAATGAATTGACCCCCTTTTCAGCTTTTCTCTTGCAAATAATTCCTTCAGAGCTTATTAGGTTCTGCAACGCACCCTTTTCGTGGACAAGCTTCTGCTTTCGGCTCTTGATGGCCTTTATTGATCACGATATAAACAATTTTTCTTTTTATGCGTCTCACCCACGCTATCGCCGTTTGCCGAATGATGACTCGTTACTCAAACCGAGTGCGTCTTCCTTCTTTCGCGGCCATTTTCAAAAAAAAAAAAAACCCAGAGAATGCTCAGTACCAGGTAACCACTCTCTCGACTACTCATACTAATTTCAGGTTTTCCAAAAGCAAAATACCCCCACACGTAACAAATTATTTAAACAAAAAAAATTTTATAAAAATTTATGCAACTTACTTAGATAGAGAATATTGTTTCCAATTGTAAGACTGCATTTACTTGAAATTTTAGTAGTGTGTTTACTCAAATCTCAAGAAAAAAAATTGGAGATTTGAAAACAATCAAAAATTTATGAATTGAAATTTTAGGAGAAAGGGATTTCTGGAGCAAGCCAAATAAGTAGCAACGTTACAAGAATGCTTTCATATTTCGCATCTTTTCATCGTAGTGGTAAAAAACATACTCATAGATTATGTATGATAATTTTAATGAATTTAATGAATTCCTTGATTGGCCTCAAAAAAAATTTTTTTTAAATATAATTGTATTACATATTTGTATATCATAGAATGTATTACATATGTGTATATCAATGTGAAGAGAAAAATTTATTGCAACAACTTTGAATAACATTCAACTGAAGAGCAACAGAGACAGGGGTATCGATTTCAGCTACGGAATCTCCTCATCAGTCAACTCAATGGAATTTTTTGGTCTTTTTGAAATTCGTCCTGTGAATCATAAGAATTGCATATATTCAGTGACAAATGTTTTCTATTTTTAAGCATATTATATATGTAACAAATTGCCTATCCTTGCTTGTGTAATTGGTAGAGGCATAATGAGACATGAGACATAGTTTAAATAAAATTTAAAATTACGCTGTCAAGGGTGTAAAATATTATTTTATTCGATCATAGTTCTGACATATCCTACTATGTAGAACGAAAAGTTATAAGATAATTATGGCTTTCCATGAGCACCTCGACTATAGTTTTAATTCCAATTATTTTGAGCTTATTGGTGTTTGTTTAAAAAAAAATATTATTTTAATTGCAATTATTATAACCATAATCAATCGCATATATTTTTTGTACATTTTGTAATACAGTTTTCAAAGATATGCATTTCTCGAAGTGAAGTAGAACATAAAAAGAAGAACAAGTAAATATGGCAATTGTCTCAATTATAAGAAGCTTCTTCCTTCTCTATTAAATTTTTTAATTATTTTAATTTCAGTTGTAGATTGCAAGGCACCGCGAATAGTTTGCTTACGTTGTGACTAGCCATTTCCGGTCCAATGTAAAAGTGCATAAATGTAATGTAAAAGTGGCAAATTGACATTTAATTACAATTCACTTAATAATTTGCATTTTGCACTAAAACAATATAAAAAAGAACAAAAAGAAATTTGGCAATTCGCTTGAACCATTTCGCTAGAAATTTCTGAGGCGTGCCAAAAAGCACCTCAACATCAAGTATTTTATCGGGGCTGTTAAAGAGACGTAGTGATTTGAATATGATAAAAAACTTTAAGCTTTAAAACGGCGGAGTGGAACAACCCAACCAACCAATATCGCTGCTTCTTGATCGAAGTTCATAATTCGACCAATGCTACGTATCTGAAAGAAAACGCAAACTTCCACTTCCAGTTGGACGAACTAAATATTTACAACTAGCTTAACTAGTGATTTCACTCGCGCAAAGAGAAGCCAAACTATTCACACTTATCCAATGAAGCTTACTTTCTCTCTATCCCATTACTATACATAATAAATATTATCTCTGTACCTCAAATGAGTGCAAAGATATAATGAATTTCGTTTATTGTTTATATGGAAGGCGGGACATTTTGACCATACTTAACAGGAATACTTCCCCACCTCTAATTGATTCAAAGATATGAGAAATTTTTTTTATCGCTCATATGGGGGTGGGGCATTGCCTTATCCAATTTCGACCAAAATAAGTATTATTACTTATAAAACATTTATTACAAATTTCATCTTTGCACTTTAAATGGAATTAAAGATTTGACAAATTTTATCTATCACTTATATGGATGGTGGAGGAACGCCCCTTCCGATTTTGTGCAAAAGGTAGTATATGTTCTTTTCCCACACCCCATCTATCTCTATTTAGCCGTAAAAAAGTAACATCCATTAATCCATTCTCACAAACTTTCGCATTTATAATATTAATAGGATAATTTGAGTATTGGTAAGCAGTAGGGTCAAATTTTTATAAAAAATCAATGTTGACCGCATGTCTTTCGATTTTTTTAAAACTTTGTGCAATTGTAGTACTATATAAGAGAGAAAAGAGTGTATACATGTTTTTCGAAAATCTTCAATATTTTGATTTTTACCGGACATCAAAGTTGAAATTTTGCAGTAGTTTTTTGTTTTTAGTATGTGCTTTAAGTATGAATATCTTGGAGACATTGAAACCGATTTAGTTCGTGTTTTTTTGTATAATAGGTAAAAATTCAACAATTTGAAAGAAAAATTAGCCAAAAAACAATTTTCAAAATTTGACCCAAAAAAAAATCTTCTAAAACTTTGATTAAATTTTTTCGACCAGAAGCAGCCTTTCGATCTTTCTTTATAATATTTGTATTCCTTATTTCTTCACAAAACTTTAAAAAAAAAAAATTTATCTTGACTTTAAAAATAGCCGAGATATCAACGTTTTTGTCTTGCGGCGTACTTTTTTTCAAACGATTTTGTCTCGCGTCGCACGCTTATCAAACGAAATTGTTACTGGCGCCGAAAGGATTATAACTGTACCCGTCATTGTTGCAGTTTTTTAAATCACTGATGTTGTTGATGTTGTTGTTGTAATAGGTGAGACACTTAAAACCGAGAGAATGTTATTTAAACAAATAATATTTTTATTTTGATTAAACTCATTAAAATTTGCATATGTTTCTTCTAATATCTCTGGAACTTGCATTTCAACGTCTTGATTTTCACTAGCATTTCTCGATTTTTTGTTTAACTCTAATCGACACGAGTCACACACTAAACTTCTTTCTTTTAAATTTAAGCTTTCTAACAACGATTCATCTAAATCCCGAAGTCTCTTTACATCTAATACCTTCCTATGTTTTTCTTTCAGTAAGGGATTGCAACACTTTTTAATAACCATTTTTTCTGTTTAAAAACTCAATTCAAATAATCTTAACAAATAAAAGGGAAACCTATGCTACATTCTTCGCCTAAGCGTTAATCGAAAATAAAACTCAAAAGCAGACAAATTCAGATGACATACACTTCAGCGTCAGCAACAACAACATCAGCGATTTAAAAAACTTCATAAAAGACGGGTACAGTTATAATCCTTTCGGCGCCAGTAACAATTTCGTTTGATAAGGGTCCAATTTTGAAATTATTTTTTGGCTAATATTTTTTTCAAATTATTGAATTTTTACCTATTATACAAAAAAAAAAAAAACACGAACTAAATCGGTTTCAATGTCTCCAAGATATTCATACTTAAAGCACATACTAAAAACACAAAACTTCTGCAATATTTCAACTTTGATGTCCGGTAAAAATCAAAATATTGAAGATTTTCGAAAAACATGTATACACTCTTTCCTCTCTTATATAGTACTACAATTGCACAAAGTTTTAAAAAAAATCGATTGATTTATTTGAAAAAATTTGACCCAGTAGTAAAGTAATTGATTCATAAATTTTAATGAATAAAAAAAAAACTATTCAATGAAGCGTTAAGTGTGTTCGACTTCGAGATACCTTGTACCCGGATGAATTCGTTCTTTTTGCATTCGCCGAAATTTCACAAGTTTATTTAAAAAAGTTCAAACCCGAAGATACGAAATAGTCAAAGCAGCACACATGCTGTCATGCGCCTTCACGTTTACAGCAAGAGCTTCCACGCGCACAGATTTTTTCTGCATTGTTGCTGTCTCTCGTTTGAAACGAAATTTGAGCTTCTGCGCTTGCGTTGCGTCGATAGCAACGAACACATGAGGCTGGGTGCTTGTGAAAGCCATACGTTCGCATCCACCTGTGTTCTAAGTGTGTGAAGCGTATTAACATCTGGCGACTAACGGTTGTTTCGGAGAGTTGGCGTACGCTACGTCACTTGCGCTGGGCCGATAACAACGAAAGTATTGGGCTGGGTACATGTAAAACCCATACGTTCGCGTACAGCTGTACTCTAAATGTTTCCAGGGTATGAACATCTGGCGCTTAATGGATAATCTCGCATCGGAATTGCGAAACAGAACCGAAGCAGAAGCGCCGGAAGCAAAGAAAAGGTTCAAGTGGACGCCGTGGAAAATATTCTGGTTTGAGCAGTGAATAGAGACAGGCGTACACGGATAATATCAAGGAAGCCAACACGTGCAAACAACGGAACCAACGGAGGCGAAAAGAGGAAAGCAGATCAGAGACAGAACAACGAGAGGGACAAGGAGAGATATAGCAACGAGAAGGAGAAGAGGTACACGGGAACGCCGCAACACGGACACGTGCGGAAATTGGTTTGGGTGATTATAAGTGTGAAATTTGTGGAAAAAGCCAAGCATAGCATAGGGCTAGCGAACATTTGTCCTTGTTATAAACATATTCTAGTTATAAAGCAGCGTCTTGTAGACCATCGGCGTAACCCAGCATAACGAGTGCGACTCGTAGTCCGCCTGTTTCAACAGAAGTAGTACATTTTCAAATTACAAAGGTGCGTCTTGTAGAACTCCGCCGTAACACAACCTAACAGGTGCGTCTCGTAGATCGCCATACCCTGAGCTTGTACTAGAACCTAGAAAAATTACAGTGGCGCCCGATCAGGGACCCTGGCTCCCATGACATTCACATGGATGTTAACGGCTTTAAAAACCATAATTCAAACTCGGTTTATAAATTTCAATTAATAATTTAAAAAAAAATAAAAAAATATTTAATATGAAAATTTAATGAAATACAATAACAAAAATTATAAAGAAAAATATATATAATATTATAAAGTTAATAGAAAGTAAAAAAAAGTCAAAGAATAGAGAAATCTGGCCCAAAGGTGAGAAAAGACGTAAGCTGAGAGAAGACAGAGATAACCAGTCAAGTATCGAGAAGCGAAAAGTATTGGACACCGTCGAGGGTACCAGTGTAAGGGTATAGTCTAGTTTCTTTATCCTTCTGTCTAACCAAACAGTGATATCAACAAACAACATGGCTACCTGGTTGAACAGCCAAAGCAAGGTAGAGCTGTCTGAGCTGGCAGATGAACTTCTAGGCGACTCTGAGGGAACTCAAAAAGACGTGAAGAGGAAGCTGACAACTTTTATCGAGGCCGGCAGACACTCCGTGGAGGTGCAGAAGCGATTAGAGGAACTACGGCGTACATACTCTGCGATTACTGAAGAAGCCAGTGCGGACCAACACAGAAGCACGATTTGAGCGAGGAGATGGGCAAGAAAGTGTTAACCTTACCCAAGCTGACGATTATTCCCGTAGAGCAGCCGTTGGTTTCTACACGCATCAACGAGAGCAGGCAAACAGGGTCTCCGGTGCCAGTCAGAGTGACTTCTTATCACTCGGAAAGTCCTTACCCGACGTGATGGATCGGGTGAGGAAGTGGTCAATTCAGTTCGACGGGTCATCCAACCCACTGGAATTCTGTCTCGATTTTTCGAGCAGCTCGAGGACAGAATTCGTCAACGAGTGCAGCGGCCAAACGAACCATTCAAAGCATACGTTCTAGATATCCAGAACATTTTTCAAGAGACTGTCAAAGAGACGCTCGCGGAAGTTTTCCTTCGTCTGAGAGCAGCCAATCCCATGGAAAAATGTCATTTCTTCCAAACCAGCATTAAATACCTGAGTCACATCGTTAGGGACCGCGGTATTCGATTTTTCGAGCAGCTCGAGGACAGAATTCGTCAACGAGTGCAGCGGCCAAACGAACCATTCAAAGCATACGTTCTAGATATCCAGAACATTTTTCAAGAGACTGTCAAAGAGACGCTCGCGGAAGTTTTCCTTCGTCTGAGAGCAGCCAATCCCATGGAAAAATGTCATTTCTTCCAAACCAGCATTAAATACCTGAGTCACATCGTTAGGGACCGCGGTATTCGCACTGACCCAGATAAAATAGCTGCAGTTCGGAACCTCAAACCACCACGATGTATAAAGGAGGTATATAGCTTTATGGGTATCGCGTCGTGGTACATGCGGTTTATCCCAAACTTTACAGAGCAGGCCAAGCCTCTGTACGACATTATTAAAAAAGGCTAGACGTTTCGCTGGGAGGAGGAACAGCAACGCGCGTTAGAGCAGTTTAAAATCCTACTGACTGAAGCCCCTGTGCTTTCCTGCCCAGACTTCACGAAGACATTCACGCTTCAGACGGATGCTAGCGACTACGGACTTGTTGCGGTACTTACCAAAGAAGTTGATAGAATCGAACGGGTTATTTCATATACAAGCAGAAAAAATGCCGAGGTCACCTATTCCGCTACAGAGAAGGAGTGTCTGGCGATCTCGAGGGGTATCACTTCATAGTCGACACCGATTGGTAGGTGATAAAGTTGTTGAATACAATTAAGAGTCCACCCGGTCGAATCGCAAGGTGGGCGCTGGAACTGAAACCTCATTCATTCGAAGTTCAATATCGGCGTGGTTAATTAAACGCCGTAGCTGATGCCTAATCGTGTCAGCCAATAGAACCAACATGCGGACTTTCACAATCAGAGACGGTTTACTGTAGATGGTTAAAAAGGAAGCTGGAGGACGTAAAGAGGACACCTAGCGATTACCCGGACTACTCTATACAAGATGGAAATTTATATCGCCACATTTCTCGTACTGGGTACAACGACGAGTGCCAGCCCTGGAATTTGTGTGTTGGAAAACCTCTACGGGAACAAGTGATGAGAGAAAACCTCGGTGAACCCACTACCGAACACCTTGGGGTACGCAAAATCTTGAAAATGAATGGATACTACTGGCCCGGAATGCATCGAGATGTTTGCCAATACGTATGACCGTGTCAGAAGTGCCAAATTTACAAGACATCGCAACAGCAGCAAGCTGGAAAGATGCTTACCCAAATTGCCAAGGAGCCGTTCGAGACGATTTGCACAGACTTTGATGGACCCCTACCCCGGACAAAGCATGGAAATACTATGCTATTAGTATTATTGGATCGTTTCTCGAAATGGGTTGAGATGGTGGCGGTGAGAAAAGCAACGTCTGATGCCGTCATAAAAGGCTTCCGAGAGAAGGTGTTAGCGCGTGGTGGCACACCGAAGGTCCTGATTTCAGACAATGGTGTTCAATTCACTTCGAGATCTGGGAGTACTGCACCAGTTAACTGCACCTTACGCCAATCACACCATAAAGAAAATGCTCACCCAATTTACCGGAAACGACCAGAGGCTTTGGGATGAATTGCTTCCAGAACTCGTTTTGGCAATCAACAGTAGTACGGCGGAGTCGACAGGCTCCGGCGTATTTGACTATGGGACAGCAACCATCACTGCCAGGATCACTTTACAACGAGGTGACCGCTGGATCAATCCATCGGGTGGAATACGTCGAAGAGGAGGTGAAGCGGTTGAAGGGGACATTCGAGCTGGTCAGACTGAACATGGAGAAGGCAGCAGAGCTACAGGCAAGGAATTACAATCTACGCAAAGAAGCATGGAAACCGAAGCAGGGCGAACTAGTGTGGGTTAAGCAACACCCGTTATCAAAGGCGATCGATCACTTTGCGCCCAAGTTGGTGCCAAAGTTTGATGGTCCTTATCATGTAGTCGCCTTTCCGTCACCAGTAATACTCCGAGTTAAGAAAGACTCAGTAAAGAAGACTCGCTATGTTTACATGGGAGAAGTGAAGCCTCATCGTAGTTACGACGATCCATCGACCACTCCGGCAGCAGAAGACACCGATTCGGAATCGTAAGCAGAGATATCTTTTGGTGAATGGGGAAGCCTCCCTCTCTTCTCGCAAATCAGGGGGGAGTCTGACAGCACACAGCACATAATCAGGACCTCGGCAACAGACAACAATAGTAGTAAAGTAATTGATTCATAAATTTTAATGAAAAAAAAAAACTATTCAATAAAGAATGCTGCAGTTAACTGTGTTCGTCTTCGAATTGTGTGAATATATTCTAAATTTCATATTGTTAATTTGATTTTGTATCTCACTGTAAATACATTTTTAGGCCCTGTACCAAAGGAACAAGATCCTATTGGGTTTGTGTAAATGTAAGGGTAGAACAGGTAGAAATAATGGTTTTAATTCCCAAAGTTACCCCCATTATGGTCAGGAGCGATAGAGGAGTCGATATAGCCATGTCGGTCTGTCAGTCCGTATGAACGAAAGGATCTTGGAAACGGTAACAGATAGAGACTTCGTTCTTTTTGCATGCGACTAGGTCTTTGCCGGAATTTCACATCGTTGCCGTCACTCGATTCGCTGCTGCTGCAGCGGTGAATCGTTTAAAACGAACGGCATATACGCAGAGAAATGAAAACTGCGCTTCTGCGCTTGCGTTGCGTCGATAGCAACGAACACATGAGGCTGGGTGCTTGTGAAAGCCATACGTTCGCATCCACCTGTGTTCTAAGTGTGTGAAGCGTATTAACATCTGGCGACTAACGGTTGTTTCGGAGAGTTGGCGTACGCTACGTCACTTGCGCTGGGCCGATAACAACGAACGTATTGGGCTGGGTACATGTAAAACCCATACGTTCGCGTACAGCTGTACTCTAAATGTTTCCAGGGTATGAACATCTGGCGCTTAATGGATAATCTCGCATTGGAAGCGTGGAATTGCGAAACAGAACCGAAGCAGAAGCGCCGGAAGCAGAGAAAAGGTTCAAGTGGACGCCGTGGAAAATATTCTGGTTTGAGCAGTGAATAGAGACAGGCGTACACGGATAATATCAAGGAAGCCAACAGTGCAAACAACAGAAGTAGTACATTTTCAAATTAGAAAGGTGCGTCTTGTAGACCGCTGGCGTAACCTAGCCTAACAGGTGCGTCTAGTACATCGCCATACCCTAAACTTGTACTAGAACCTAGAAAAATTAAAATAAGCTGTCGAATAAAATTAAATAAATATTAAATTAAAAAAAAATAAAACAAATAATAAATAAAACGAACAAAGAAAAATTTAAATTATTAAAACCGCATTTGATGGAAAAACAACCTGGAAAATATCAACGCCAGTGATCACTGAAACTAAAATTTTTGTAACGAACGCCTGGGCAATCCGACGAAGATACCTCAGCAAGCGGCCTCGTTACAACATTTAATGTGTTTAATAGTATTGGAAACGTCCACAACTAATAACGATACACATATTGACTGGGGGTTTTCAAATATTCCGAATGGCAAAGCTAGCGCGAAAGTCTTTGAGACAATTTATACTTAGGCACAATGTGTAGGCGCGAACACTAACGTAAGAGCTAAATGTAATGTAATGTTTTATTATTTTTTTTTTTTTTTTTTTTGAGCTAGGAATTTTTTTTGGAAACAATAATCTTAAGTCGACTTGATGGTTTCATTTCCTCGAGATTTTCCCTGGATACCGATTTGAGCTTACATAATTGGGAGCTAATTTGACCGGCGACCTGTACTGGTACAGGGCCTCTTACAGTCAGTTACGCCCAACTTTAATTTTCTTATTTGTTTTTGTCTGTTCTTTTTGCTTTGTCCCTACGTATCGTTTTTTCTTATATTAAAACTTTATTCACACAAAAACTCATGTGGATTGTATTGTTTATTGAATACTAGTTTGTGAAGAAGGATTATTCAAACTTGAAATCTCAATTTGTTATAATCTCAAAATTCTTTTTGTTTATACGGATATATCTTATGGTACTTTCTTATAGGAATACTTATTTTTTGCTCCCGTCCTAAAATTTTGTATGAAAATAAAAAAAAAAATTCGCTCAAAATATAAACCATTAATATTAGGTACTTTCCCAGAACGTGAGAAGATTTAACAAATAAATTATATTTAAAATAACATTATTTTGGAAATATTTAAAACTCGGCGGCATTTTGTGCTGCCATATCGCTCTACGAAAGTGCCCTCTCAGTCTTAACACTAACTTACAAAGATGAGGCAGTAAAGGTCACTAAAGTTTATTTTTTTAGAAATTTTTGAGTTTTTTTTTTATTAATGCCTTATCCTATACAAATAATATGGGGACATTTGAAGAAAATTTAATTTTCTATAAAAAATGTTTTGTGAACCAAATCGCTAATATCGATATGTCACGAGATATTGAACTTTTACTTTTCTGTACCATAAAATTTAATGGATTATGTTAAATATAAAATAATATTGATATTAAAATTGCATTCTACAAAAAAGTAATATCTCGTGATATATCGATCTTTAAATTTTCTACAAGTGTCCCATTAATATTTTTCCTGTAGGTTATTGCGCAAATGTCCAAAGGACATTACCATTACCCATTGGCATTACTCATTGCCATTACCTATTGCCATTGCCCATTACTATTATCCATTGTCATTATCCATTACATATTGTCATTACCTATTACTATTATCCATTACCTATTATCCATTACCCATTACAATCACCCATTACCCATTACAATCATCCATTGCCCATTACAATCACCTATTACCATCACCTATTACCCATTACAATCACCCATTTCCCATTACAATCACCCATTAAAATCTCCCATTACCCATAACAATCACCAATTACCCATGGCCGATTACCCATCACTATTTCCCATTATCATTACCCCTTACCGTTATCAACACCCATTACCGTAATCAACAGCCATTGCCGACTCCTCTTACCATTTCACATTACCATTATCGTTACCAACTACCGTTACCCATTACCGTTAGCATTACCCATTACTATCTATATCAAATATCATCGGTTTCAAACTGATGCAAAGATACAAAATATATTGAATTCGTGGTATCGCATATACGGAGGGTGAGGCAACGCCCCCTCAATTTTTGAGTGCACTCTTGCAGAGCTCTAATAGAAGAAAGTGAATTAGCATGGACATCGCCAGTAGTAATGATACCAAAGAAGGATGGTACCAACTTAACAAATACAAGCTAAAAGTTAATAACGCAAAATGTCGTTTTTGCTGTTCGTATGTAAAATACTTGGCCATATTTCAAATGGAATTTCAAATGGAATAAGCATTGATCCTGAGAAGACATTGGCTATAAGCAAAGAACCGACCAATTTAAAACAATTATTATCGTTCATATCGTTCAAACGTGCTCTTGGTATAAACGTTGTATAGAAAATTATGCCACGGTACCTAAATCATTAACGGATCTGACAAAGAAAAATGCCAAATGGCCTTGGGAAAACAAACAACAAGAATCATTTGACAAATTAAAGGAGTTACTGACGAAGTCTCGTATAATACAACAAGCACAGGATGGTGTACCATACATAATTTAAACTGATGCAAGTGGCTATGCTATCGGAGTACTTTTACTCCAGGGGGAGGCTACAGATGAACACGCAATTGAATATGCAAGCCAACTACTGATACAAGCCGAAAGAAACTACTCAACAACGGAACGAGACGCAGCAGATCGTTTTGAAAACTGATCATAAACCTTTAAGATGGTTATTTACGACAAAGACACCGTCGGTCGATTAGCCCGATGGGCTTTAAAACTGCAACAGTATGACTTAAAAATTGAGTATACGCCTGGTCCATGACTACCTTGCGAAGAAAAGGAACACGCAGCGAACATTAATTGCATATGTTTATTTCAAATTGATCTACCGCGCCGTGGGACGGGAGATATTCGAAACGAACAATTAAAAGATGACCATCTTAGAGCCATCATAACGTCGCAAGAATCCGAAAATGAGAACATGCTCCATTGCTCTAACAGAGGCTACATAATGATCGAAGGTATCCTGTATTGTTATGCAGATGAAGATTTTAAAAGAATTTCATGACCACGAAACTGCTGGTCATTATGGCATTAATTGAAGTCTACAAAGAATTACTCGAAAATTTTATTGGACTGGTATAAGGGGTAATGTAACTCAACATGTCAAAAATTGTATTGACTGACCGATTGGACTTCTTCAAACAACAAGCAGCAAACAAAGGTTTGAAGTATTAGCTGTAGACTTGTTTAGACCACTTCCTATGACACGTGATGGATACCAGTGGATTTTAATCACCGAGGACATCGCTACCCGGTGGACTGAACTATTCCCACTTAAAGAAGCTTCAGCCGAAACATGTCCAAAAACTTTGATTGAACAAGTATTCTTATGGTATGGTATACCAAGACGACTTAAAACTGATAATGGTGTGCAGTTTATATTATGCAAAAAGTTGCTTTTTGTTTGGACATTAAGCAACAGTTTACGCCTATGTGTCATCCAGAATCAAGTCGAGAGGAAAAAAGGTATTTAAAGAAACTACGAACATTATGTGATATTAGAACGACGTTTAGATCATCACTGAAAGCGAATGCTTCTTACCACAAATAATGCCATACCTCCGCAAGCTCACCAATGATTTTAAGCTCGCCAAAGAAACCGAACGTCTGCAAAATCGCAACAAGAAGTACGCCGACAAACAGCGTTTACCGATACGTTTGTCAACACGCATATTCTTAGCCAAGCAGCAAAGAGTATATCTGCAAAATTTGTATCAAAACGGGATGGTCCGTATATTATCACTATATGAAATAGCATCATTCAATGAGCCCGAGACTCCTCTGGGAACGTACCATGCGTCAGCGATCACCATCTACAGAAGCTCTGATCGAAGCCACTGCCGGTCCAGCACATCGGAAGTAGAGGCCGCCCGAAGAAACGTTCCTCCTAGATGTTGACTTATGTTCGGGCAAATGCATATGTCAAAGGGGGAGAATGAAACAATAGATTTTAAGTAATTCAAAACTAACGTATAACATCGGCTTGGTCATGTGTGTTCAACGGCGTTGGAGAAAGCGCTGCACGACACCCAGCATTAGTGCTTCAACATGCATCGACCACCACTTGGCGATGGTGGCTGGTGTGGTCATGTGTGTTGAACAGCATTGGCTGAAGCGCCGATACATAATGACTAGTGACGGTTTTTCTATCATTCACAGTTCATACGTTTAGTTTAACATACGCATACTTTTTAACGACAACGATTTAATATAGTACGTTTTATAACACATCATGGGTTTCTATTTGTATTTTCATTCGTCCTATAGTCTATAATTGTGAAATTTGAAAGATAACGAAAAACTAATAAACAGTAAACATATTTTTAAACATAACTGCTGATATTTTTTTAAATAATTTCCTTTAATTTTTCTGACCGTGTAGCATAAATTGAAAATGCTAGCCACTTCGCGGTCATTTTAACTAGTATCTTACTTGTGAAAATTTGAATGAAGTAAAACACTCGTCTAAAAGATAAATATGTCAAAAAATTTTCTTTCACACATACCAACACTCAATATTTGGGCAATGCAAAAATATTTCACGCTTTCCATTTTGTGGAATAAACGTATTTAACAATTTTTCCAAGTGAAGTCTGCCAGCAATATTTCGGTAAACATGTGAACGAACTTTGGAATTCCCCTTCATCATTTATATTTTTGTAAAAAAGATCTACGAATTGTTTTAAATTATTCGCTTTCTCTTTTATGAGTGGTACAAAAGATTCATTGAAAATGTATAAAATTCTTATCTCTGAAGCTATTTGAAGCAGATTGATTTGTTAAACATGTAAAGAGCACAGAGTGGTGCCACACCCCTATACGATAAGAAACAATAAATATATACAATTAAAAAATAGGAAAATAAGAACAAATATTGAGAATTTAGATAATAAAAAATAGAAGCATACCTTCTATTTTCTTCTCGGAAGCGGCAGAGTCGTTGCCTTCGCATATTGTTATATCCACTTCAGCGGCTTTATCTATCTTACTGTTATCGGGCATCTTAACTAAAATTCACATACACTCCGATACTTACAAATTATACAGCAACAATTCGTTTATCATTTGTTTAAAAATACTACAGGAGCATATTGTAAATGAGCGTACACACAACTACACAAACACTCAAGTATTGACTGTTTTAGAGGTGTTAATGTGGGGTTTCATGTGCATTATTTCAAAGCTTTATACTGTTGAGTGCGAAAAATTTAAATAAATAAATAATATATTTGTACATATGTATGTATGTACATATGTACATTTATATTCTGTCATACATATGAACATACAAAAAAAAACTATGTAATTTGTGATACTCTCATTGTCTTGTGATATCTGTATTTAAGGTTCAGATTATTACATGTATCCATTGAAAAGGATATATACATTTATGTATATTCTGTAATATTAACATACTTTTGCTTACACACTACTTTTTTACGAAGTAAATAAATTGACCCGCTTAAAACTGATGCTTCTTCTTGATAGCTTTTAGTATATAGACATTATGTATATATGTATTTACGTATTTGGAGATGATTTTTATCACTATATATTTTACTACAAGCACTTCCATACCCACATTTAATCACATGTATGAACCACTCAAACTATCACTTTTCGTCCTCTATATTCTGATATTCCTGCGTGCCTCTCGCACTTAACTATTACGTGTAAATGTGTTAATGTGCCTGTGTAACCCCCAAGTACCTATTATATGCTTGCGTATGAAAATATGTATGTATACGCTTGCGAAGCGATGCTGGTCGCAACAAAAAACTGTAATCATCGGATTTAGGTCAAGGATTTTATAATGAGAGTATCACCAGCCAATTTAATATTTACATAATTTATTTTGTTCATAAAGAAATAAAAAAAATAAACAAACCATAAAATTTAAAAAAAAATATTATAAACATTTTAAAAATACTTTTGTACTAGGTCAATTAAAAAATAGGTACTTTTTATGTACATATGTATGTATGTACATATATATATAAAAAAAAAAAAAAAAAATACTAGAACAATTATCTTAATTTGTTTCTTCGTACTGCTACATATGAGTCTATAAGTTGTTAATATCTAGCAAACAAATTTGTAAACACTTTCAAAATGGGAAAACACATTCCGCCGTTTGTACGTATGATTGATTTTAAATTACTTCGCAGGTCGTCAAGCCGTCGTCACAACATTAATATTTATTAGGTTTTAACAATGTAATTTTTTAATACAATGTACAGCAATAATGCTAATATTAAACGAAAATTAAACTATTTTTTATATTTCTTGTAAATATGGTTGCGAAATTGAATGCCTTAATTTAAGCTATGTTGTCGTCCTTTGACTGATAGAAAACTTAACTAGAAATACTGTGTGTATGCTACTGAACAAACCAATATGTGTTGCCCGGGACTTGCGTACTACATGGAGATGAAAGCTTTCGTCTACATACAATTTTAATTGCGATTTACGGGGACAGCATCTGCCTCCAGACATTAAGCGAGCAGCAGATGTCGAGCCGACCGCAATCGCTGCAGAAGGCTTGCACAAAGCAGCTACTCAAGCCCACTCATAAAAAAGAACAAACACATGCGCACATGTTAATACAATACGAATGTTGACAAAGTGGTCGAAGGTGTAGGGTACAGCATCCGCGACATATTATTTCCTCAATTGGTCGGCTGTCGGTTTGCAGATGAGATATTCAGCATAAAAGCTTTTGTAAGCTTTGAATTACTACCCCAAGCTACGTATTATTCGCTTTTTGGAGTGTGACCGCGCTACTATCTGTGTCACCGGAACAGGCAATAGAGAAAAAAGACGTTTACAGATTTTCACAGCTACGACAAAAGTCGATAAAAGAATTGGCCGGAGCAGGTGTGATATATAGAACGGTTATAAATACACTTAATTCTGTTTTTACACGATAGATTGGTTTCTGAAAATCTAGTGCATAAAAAATTCGCATAAAAAAGACATTGGCTATATGGAGAAATTGTAGATTATTCCAGAACATTTAGAATTTTTGATGAAACAACAAATTCAATGCATTGACATACACTCCTTTGTCATCTTGCACGGACACAAATTTCGTAAAAAAAAATCAAGTCAATTCGTGTAAAAAGAAACTGTTTTTTCATTTTGCTTCAAGTTATGATATCTTTTTTCATCCCCCTCTCTCACTCTCTATGCCACCCATTTCGTTAAATGATACATCCAGCAGCTGTTAGGGAGTGAGACGGGAGTAGCAGGACTGCTGTATTTCATATTTCTTTATTTGTTGCTGCGATTGTAACAGCTGATTTGAGGTTCACGTCGTATGTGAAGACAAGTGCAACAAAATATAAATGGAAGATATTCGGAATGCCATCGATGAATCAACCGATATATTGAGTCGTTTTGTTGTGAATCTAGGTATTTTATAGATGGAAAAATACAACCCATTTCATATAGAGCTATATACGGAAAAAATAAATATTGAACTTCTTGAAGGACCCATAATTACTCGTTGCAGAACTTGCAACTGGGTCAAAATTTTTCAATAAAATTAATGTTGGCAATGTTGTTGGTCTTTCGATTTTTTTAAAACTTTGTGGTAATGCAGTACTATATAAGAGAAGAAAGAGTGTACACATTTTTTTTTTGAAAATCTTCAATATTTTGTTTTGAATTTTTACCTATTATACAAAAAAAAACACGAACTAAATCGGTTTCAATGTCTCCAAGATATTTATACTTAAAGCACATACTTAAAACACAAAACTACTACAAAATTTGAACTTTGCTGTCCGCTAAAAATCAAAATATTGAAGATTTTCAAAAAAAATATTATACACTCTATCTTCTCTTATATAGTACTACATTTACACAAAGTTTTAAAAAAATCGAAACATATGCTGCCAACATTGATTTTTTAGAAAAATTTTTACCCAACTGAAAGTAGACATAGTATCAAATTGCTATCTACAATATGAATCTTTGAAAAAAACCTTATAATTTGCATCTTACACCTCTCTTGTCTCAAAAACAAAAAAATATAAATATTTAATAATATATTGTAAAGCTATTTACAATAATATTTTTAATTGAAAAAAAATTATGTTCTATCTATCTATGTATATAGGCTTCTTATAAGGGCCAAACCATCCAACCAATTGAACTGAAATTCACAGACGAAATTCAGCTAGGCCAGTAAAAAATCCTGTAAAGTTTGGTTAAAATGCCCAATCACCCATAAAAACGATAAACAAAATTCCACATACCTTTGGTGCTATTTCAGGTACAGGGATGAAATTTGGTGTACATGTCAATGACATTTAATGTATCGGATGAATTACGATCACATCATAAACTTGATTAAATCGGAGAGGACGTTGCCCTGCAACCCAGTTCCAAGCAAAATTCATCATATCTTTGCATCGATTTGAGGTATAGGGATAAATTTTGTTATACGTGGTAATGGGATTGGGAAAGTAAGATCCATTGGAAAAGCGGGGACGGATTGGCTGTCTATAATAAACGTATTCAAGTGCGTATCCAGGGGGGTCAGGGAGAGCCGTTGCTCCTCACCCCCTAATTTTTAAAAAGTTCGTAAAAAAATTTATACTTCATACTAATTATTTTCGCACTGTCATATAATTTTCTGTTTTATTGAAATATTTTTGTAGTACTGAATTAGTGGCTATAATTAATAGATGGTTCTAATGGTCCTTAGAACTTTAGTTTAGTTTAGTCAATTATATGCAAAGATATGTTGAATTTTAGTCATCGCGGGACATTGTCCATCCGAATTTGACCAAACTTACTGGGATTACATCTCTTATTCCCAATAATATATTTAACAAATATCATTTATGTACCTCAATTATAAGCAAAGTTATGTTGAATTTTTTTAATTATAAGGGACCGGCATCGCCCCACCGATGTTGACCAAACTGAACAGGATTACTTCTCACATTCATATTAACATGGATACCAAATGTACCTCAAATAAATGTTGAATTTTATTTATCGCTTTTATGAGGGGCGGGAAATAGTCCCTCCGAATTTGACTAAACTTACCAGGATTACATATCTTATTCCCATTAATATATAAACCAAAAATAGATGCAAGGATATGTTGAATTTTATTTATCGCCTCCAACTATTTGATATATCATGTAAAGACTATATTATAATAAATTAATGATTTTTTTGCTGCTTAATAAGTAAGAATCCGCATCACAATTGGCAAGTATCATCAGACAATTGTAAAGTAAATCTGAGTTATAGAAATGGTATGCAAAAAAAAAACAGGTGTCTTTCCAGGAGTAATCATTATTAAAACAGTTGCATATCTCTGCATTGTTGATGTGTCCAGGTTTCAGAATATTTTGCACAAATTAGGAATAGTCATAACCTTCTTCTGCATTCATGTCGATAGTTCATAGATAACTACCAAGCAATGCATATGATTCATAGGGGACTTTTTGAATTGTGTATGTTTATGAGCAAGAGTTTGCATTTGACACAGCCAAGCGGACTAATGAGATTTCGTAGTAGAAATCGAAACACATGTGTATCCGTTGCTCTTCACTATAATGTTTCAAGTTGTTGCAAATAATTTTCTCTCGTCACATTGATAAATATGTACAAGCATGTTTATCATGTAAACTGACCACTAAGCCTGCTAAAAATTCATTATTTACAAATTTTGAGTCACTAAATAACTTTACATAAAATTATTATTATTATTAGGTAGTAGGTACTGCGACCTTTAAAGGTCTATTGTGCCCTAACAGTTGTTGACTTACAGCAACTCATCCAGCCCTACTGCCCTGAAAAAGGCCACTAGGTTTTTGGGATTAAGTGCATGCACCGCCCTTCCTGTCACTTGGTAATTGCCAAGATATATGTGCTGGTTTCGGTCAGAGCTAGGCAGTCTACCATTATATGCTCCGGAGTTTAGTCATCCTCCAGACAGAATCTGCAAGTGCTATCACTTTCGATTCCGATTTTACACAAGTGTCTCCTAAATCTACAGTGTCCAGTCAGGAAGCCCGAAATCATTCTTAGATCGTTTCTTTTTACACCGTTGCAAATTTCCGATCTTCTTTTGTTGTAAGGGCCTAACAGCTTTTTGCTCTGTTTTAATCTTTCACATTTTTCCCAGAAAAAGTCTCTTTTCTTCCTCTTTTACCAGGATTCTCATTGTACCTGGCCGAGCCCGCAGAAAGGCTCTGGACCCATGAAAGGAGACGCTGCCCTTCTCCTGGCCAAGTCATCTGCTTGCTCGTTTCCTGGTATGCCCGCATGTCCAGGTACCCAGTACAGAGTGATCTTATTGAATATTCCTAGGTTGTTTAATTTACATATACATTCCATGACCAGTTTGGATTTGATCATAGGCGATGGATGTTTCCCCATTCTTCTTTATTGCTGAGTCCTACCTTAAATCTTCTAGTGAATTTGTTCATTATGCCTAGGTTGTCACTAGGGTATTGCAGGAGTGGGTGGGCGTCTTTCATATTAACACTTGTTTGATTCCCGATACAGGTCTTCCTGCTAGTATTAATTCTTCCTACCCTAGCAATGGCTCTGTTAGCCTGTTGTTGGATATGAAGATGCAGCGGCATTAAATTTAGTAGCACGTCTAATGCCACACTAGGACAGGTTCGCATTGCTCCTGTTATAGATATACAAGCCAACCTTTGAATTTTGCTCAGTTGGTTACTGGCTGTTGTCAATTTAGCTCTGCCCGCCCAGACAATGGCACCATATGTTATTATGGGTCTGACCATTGTGAGGTACATCCATTTCATTATTTTGGGGGTACTCCCCCAATTCTTACCGACAATGACTCTGCAAGTCACCATTGCCATAGTAGCTTTCCTCACTGCATGTTCTAAGTGAGTCTTCCATGTGGTACGCTTGTCAAATATTACTCCTGGGTATTTTACCTCCTTGGAGAATTCTATCAGCGTGCCATTCACCCATATTGGCTTGAGTAACTTCATCTTATAAGATAGAAGTTTTAGATGGGTTAATACTCAGTCCTACCTTAGAGCACCAAGATCTTGTGATGTTAATGCCCATCTTAATTTGATCACATAGTGTGTCTTCATGCTTCCCTATGCAGATAATAACTATGTCGTCCGCATAGCCTTGGCATATGATGCCATTATCTGTAAGAAGCTCTAAGAGTTCATCCACCACGAGACACCACAAGAGATGTGATAAAACGCATCCTTTTGTGGTTTTGACTATAATATTTTTATCAGGTAGGCTAGTTTCGACTGTTCTTGAGTCTAGCAATTGTAGTAACCATCTGATAAGGTAAGGATCTATACTCCTCTTATTAAGTGCCTTTGCAACTTCCGTGTGTGATTTGTTGTCAATGGCACCTTCGATGTTCATGAAAGCACAAATGGCTGTTCCTTTGTCTTTTATGGCATTACAAATTAGGGTGTCTAGCTGGTATAGGGCAGTTTCAGTGGATCTGCCAGACCTATATGCATGTTGATACTTTACATAAAAAATATATAGCAAAATTTTTGCGATTTTCGAAATTGGAGCACGACTGAATAAAAAAATAAAAAGCTAGAATTTTCGCTTATGATTTTTAATCGGAAACTTAAAAAAATTAGATCTAGCGGGAACAAAGCTGAAACAGCAACATTGGTTGAAGCTAACAAACAACATACTTTGGAACGTCTACAAATCTGTCAAAGTGTGACAAAGCCAATCGTTGGAGGTGCGTTCTAAAAACCTTGAATTGCCTTGTTTTTCCTATGGAGAGTTGTACGTAGCTTGCTAAAGTCGGTAAACCAACGGCACTATTTGTTTTCTCTTCGGACGGAAATTCAATACAAAAAAATAAAGCTTTGTTATGAAAATGAGTGGTGCACAGGGAACAATGCTCACTTAGAGAGAAAACTGAAAGGGCCCAGCAGTGCACGCTGTGCCGACTTGTTAATTATAAACAACATTTTTTTATTTATTTATTAAATAAGGCGTCTTATAAGCGACTTTGTGTCTGTTAAAAAATTACTTAATGACTTAATATAACATATTTAATAGAAAATTACAGTCGGGCGTAACCGTCTGTAAGTGTACCTTGAGCGATAGAGGTGTCGATATAACAATGTCTGTCTATCCTGCCGTATGAACGAAAGGATCTCGGAAACGGTAATACATAGAGACTTCGTTCTTTTTGCATTCGACTATGACTTCGCCGGAGTTTTACGAGTTTATTTTAAAATTTAATCCTCCCCCAGTCCCTATAAGTTAAAATCCAAAAATTTCATCAAAATGTGATAATAAATGACGATTTTATAAGTAATTGATTTTTGATAATTCAAGCGGCGACCTGTACTGGTACAGGGTCACTTACAGACGGTTACGCCCGACTGTAATTTTCTATTAAATATGTTATATTAAGTCATTAAGTAATTTTTTAACAGACACAAAGTCGCTTATAAGACGCCTTATTTAATAAATAAATAAAAAAATGTTGTTTATAATTAATATTAATCTAATATATAACTTAAATTTTATTGTTGCAATCTTGGTGGAGTGTTGTTGTCATTGCCGAGGAATGTGATGATATGTTGTCAGCAGATGTCCATAATTACGACTTCTTAAACGGTGGGTGGGTCTAGCCGTAGCTAGGCGGACGGCAAGACGGTGTTCTTCGCATGGCGTAATTTTGCAGGACTTGTATTTTTCTCCGGTTTGTGTTTGCGGATATACCCCAGCTTTGTACGGCGTACCTCCACGTGGGGGCTATGACGTGAAAACATATGGCTCTTTTATATATAAAGGGAAGCTTGTTGCGGCTATTCTAGTTTTTGGTAGAACAATAACTCGGAGAATTATTTCGCCACAATCCGCATACCGACATTCTGAGGCTTTTAAGAAAATGTATCTGCGAATATATATATATATGTTTGGTTACTTCGCCACAATCACCATACCAACTTTTTGATGCTCATCTTCGCTTTACAGGCGAGAACTTTCTTTTTGATGTGGCTGGTGAAAGTCAGTTTTTTGTCCAGAGTGACTCCGAGATATGAAGTTTCAGAGCAGAGGCACTTAATCTTATGGGGAGGGGTGTCCTTTTTTTTAGTGTGAAACATACATTTACAGACTTTAATGGGTTGATATTAACAGTCCATCTTCTGGCCCACCCTGCAAGTTGGTTTAGATAGTCCTGAGTAGTGGCAATCATAACGCATAAATCAGCTGCGTAGGTCGCAGTAAAGGTTGCGCGAGGTGATAGGCCACGATCAGCAGCATCCGGTGTAGGAACGTCGGTAGTGAACAGAGTAAACATAAAGGAAACAAGTACACTACCCTGAGGTACTCCAGCATAAAACAAGTGGATGAACGACAGCTCTGCCAGGACTTTGACTGCGAATGAGCGTCCTTCCAGAAAAGATTGGATCAGTGCGAAATAAGGCGAAGGCTATCCATTTTTGACTTTAGCGAGCAGTCCTAAATGCCACACTCGATCTAGAGCTTGAGCAACGACCACTAATACAACGTTACAATACATTTTTTGCTCAAAGGCCTCTAGTGCTATAACCTCCTTTAAAATCGGACACACAAATGCAGAGCTGTAAATTATTAAGGGTACAAATTGAGGTAAGAACCGTTTTTTACGCCTAAAAAATATTTTGAGGGTATATTGTTACTTATCTATAAATCTGTATATATTTTAAAATTAATATTGTATGAATATATCTATCTAATAAAGAATTACTTAAAATCAGTTATTGAGCGATTCATTCTAGGAACTCTATCGTTGTTTTCGTTTGCTATCGAAAAAATGGAAAAAACGGAGATCCAGGTTCATAGTCCGAAGAAAAGAAACGAACGAAATATAATGAACAGCCCATGGTACAATAATACAAGGTAGCTTAACTCTCAACTGTGAATGGGGTGAAATTTCATCATACTGAAATCGCTCATACTGAGTGTGTAGAGCTCTGTAGATACGAGATACATTTATCACGCGCAAATTATCGTCATTATCAGTAACTACTGAGCCTCTCTAGCGAGCGGCTCCCTTTTTATTCATAAAACTTATTCTGTTCTTAAACTATTTAATTGCTATAGCTGAGTTTGTAGTCCTACAAACTCAGCGTAATCTAAACTATTTATAATGTAAAAAGACGCATAGCAGAAACTATTAAACCAACGCGGACAAAAAGCTATAAAAACCGAAGTCGATCATAAATTTAGTCCCTGCACTTGTCAATGTAGCACTTGACAAACGGAGAAGGAGCTATTAAAATCGATGAAGATCATAAATTAAGTCGCTGCACTTGTCAAGTGTTACATACTAACGCTTAGATGGAGCTATTAAAAAGATGACGATTAAAAATACACACGCTGCACTCATCAAGTGCAGCTCTAATGCGTATGACAACTGCACTGTGTGTGCGTTGTTCTTATTGGACGTCTTTGAGAGTTTTGCCTCATATCACATGTTTAGGCTTCCTGAACAGAGTGCAACTACTCGTTGGTAACACAGAACAAAATGCCACTATTTTGAAAGCGCACACATGCCTTGCACTACAAAATCGATGTGTGCTACTATGGAGCATCTTTGAATCATACAGAGATGCAAACTGCTCCATAGTATCTATCTATGTATGTTCCTTATAGGAAGCTAAACCGTCCAACGGATTGAGCTGAATTTCACAGACGAACTTTAGTT
This sequence comes from Leucophenga maculata, assembly GCA_035044805.1. NCBI lineage: Eukaryota > Metazoa > Arthropoda > Insecta > Diptera > Drosophilidae > Leucophenga > Leucophenga maculata. The sequence continues at coordinate 21,584 of JAWNNP010000993.1, read as the reverse complement.
GGGGTAGGAAAGTAATTCTGTAAAGTTTGTTCAAAATCGGTGGGCTATGCCCCAGACCCCATATAAGCGATAAACCAAATTCAACATATCGTTGCATCTATTTAGGTACAGAAATTAAATTTTGTAAATATATTATTGGGAATGAATCCTGTTGAATTTGGTGAAAATCAGAGGCTACTGTGCACCGACCCCCATATAACCGATAAATAATATTCAACATATCTTAGCAGCCATTTGAGATTAAGAGATGTAAACCTGCTAAGTTTGTTAAATATCATTTCGTTACGTAGATAAACCGTTTTCATGACATTTATTTGATTTAATTAATAAGACCAAAGCAATCAAAAATTTATGAATACTGGCTTTCAACACCCAACCCAATCAGCGAAAATAGATACGCTCTGCTGGACCAGCCAGAATCAGAAATTGAACCCCATGTTCCTAAACCACCACTAATATTTGTTTACGGAGTGAGCAACATTAACCCATTGCAATCATTATTGCAGCAAAGTGCATATAATGAATATGAGCTAAAAATTTTGAATGGAAATGAAGTAAAAAACCAACCAAAAACGCCTGAGAAATACTCATTAATAACAAAATCATTAACTGAGCGAAACACCGAGTTTCATACATATAACCTGAAGCAGGAACGAAGCTTTAATGAAGTCCTTAAGGGAATACACTACTCCACCCCTTCTATTTATTGTAGAGAATGTGCACAATATCCGACAGGCTGTCACAAAAAAAAAACACTATTCCTCTTCCATGTCAGTTTAAAACCAGATAAAAGCAACAAAAATATTCATAACATATTATAAGGGCTGCACTATATATAAGAAATTACAGCAAAAAATGTTCCAAGCACTCCGGCCTAGGGAAGCTAAAAATGTCAAATTAAACGCACTCCTACCAAATCCTATTCATATGCACTCCCACCTAGGGAAGCTTAAAATTCCATACCAACTCCCACTCCTCCGAAATCCTATTCGGATGTACTGAAAAACAATGCAGGCACTGACTTAAGCGGTCCAACCCAACAATCCAATACACCGTGTATTCCCTCCTCAACACAAAACAATGATATAAATGATCTCAAACAAATGATGGTGCTTAATTTGTTAACATCAGTCATTGCAAATCTGTGCAAATGATAAAAATCGCTTGCTGGAATGCAAATGGGCTTGCCCAACACATACAAGAACTAACAACATTCTTGGTAGACATTGACATAATGTTGATCTCGGAAACTCATTGCACAAACAAAAACGTTATTCGTATCCCCAAGTATTCAGTTTATACTACAAATCATCCTGCCGTTACTGCCCGCGGAGGAACCGCGATTATAATCAACAATAATATAAAATATTCTGTTCTCGAAGATTATCGAACGAGCCATTTGCAAGCAACAAAAAATTAAACATTGGAAACGAATTTACCTGTAAAATCTGCAAAGGAAATCGACAGTGAATTTTAACAAAGCAATTCAGCAAGCAGCTTGGCAATCTACTCCGACAGAACCTTATTTAAATAAACATTTAAATGTAGATAGAAATATATCGTTACTTCTTAGGGAAAAACGTAAGTTGAGAAAAATATGGCAGTTTACACGAAATCACAACGACAAGAGACGCCTCAATCAAGCTGTGAAAAGGTTAAAAGCAATTCTAAAGAAGAAGAAGAACAATGCTGAGCTCACCAGATATCTTGTTGGCTTATCACCTACAAAAGCGACAGATTACTCATTCTGGAAAGCCACAAAAAACCTTGGTCAACCTATTTCTTATGTGCCCACTATTAAAAAGAGAACTGGAGATTGGGCAAGGAATGCCTAGGATGAAGCAGAAATCTTTGCTCAGCATCTGTCCACCGTATTAGACGTATATATACAGGAGTACATAAACTCTCCTTTAAAAAAGGAGAATTTAAAGCAACAATTAATAATATAAAAAGTAATAAGGCTCCAGGCTATGATTTGATCACTGTGAAAGTCCTTAAGGAACTTCCAGAATGTGGATATAAAGTTATAACGCAGCTATTTAACTCTATCTTGCATTGCGAGCACTTTCCAGGCCAGTGGAAAATAGCGCAGATTATCCTCATACCAATCTGGAGAAATAAACTCCGGGGTACCGCAAGGCAGTGTCCTGGGTCCAGTGTTGTATACATTCTTCACAGCGGACTTACCTTTGTCAGAACATACATATACAGCTACTTTTGCAGATGACACTGTAATCATGGCAAAAAACGTAGATCCAAGGCAAGCATCCCGTAACTTGCAAGCTAACCTAAGAACCATAAGCAAGTGGCTAGATACATGGGGAATGAATGTGAACGTACAAAAATCTGTGCAAGTATCTTTCACTTTTAGAAGAGGCACATGTCCGCCAGTCTACATAAGCAACTGTCAACTGCAGCAAACAGATAAAGCTAAATATCTGGGGATACTCCTAGACCGGCGGCTTACCTGGCGAGACCACATATTTACAAACAACTGAAGGACTGAGACTTAGATCTCTTTTGGCTCCTTGGGCCTAACTCATCTGTCTCAACAGAAAATAAAATACTTAATTATAAAGCAGTTTTAAAACCAATATGGACTTATGGAATTTAAATTTATGGCTCTGCATCCAGATCCAATCTGGAAATCCTTCAAAGATTTCAGTGCAAATTTCTCCGCCTTTGCATAAATGCTCCTTGGTTCATAAACAATGTTATAATCCACCATGACTTAAGAGTACCAACGGTTCTAAAAGAAATAGTTAAAATCAGCAGAAACTACCGGCTAAGGCTATAATAACAGTTCTGGCAGATCAGTAGCAACAACTACATAATCCGCAACAATTACAACACAAAGTCTTGCCACTACAAAAATAGCTTCAACAGCAAAAGCAACAGTATACTCTACAGCCTCTTTGATGACGTCATCGATAGCATCATCAAGCGCCAAGCCAACGGTCTGTTGTGTAGCTGCACCAATCAACGCATCGATAACGTCATCTAAACAAACAAAAGCAACATCACCAAGAACAACAAACATACAAAAGGTAAGCAACAACAAAACTAATACAAATAAAACACAATTAAAAAGAAGTCGAGACAAACAGCCTCCAAATAAAGTAACGGCACAATCAAATAACAAGAAAAAACCAAAGAAGAAACCTGAAACAAGAACAACACAAACAACATTGCAAAAATATTGGCTCAGCAGGCCTGACACATCAAACGAGGTATATTTAACAAGGTAGGAGCCGGACGTCGACGCAGTTGCATATTTTGAGAAAAGTAGAATGAGCAAACGAACGCAATGTATTTTCTGCGTGTGTGTGTGTGTGTATAAAGTCATGTAAGCAACTAGAATATTGAATTTTCGAAATAAAAACACAACGCACACACCAATGTATTTGCGTATGTATTAGAATAAAAAAAATAATCATGTGTGGAACAACCTTTCCGTTTGACTATCGCAAGCGAACTAAAAAATAAGCAACTGGAAAGAAGAAGAAAAGCAGCACGCTCCTACCTTGTTAAATATACCTTGACATCAAACATGCTTGAAACCCTGGCCGACGATAACGATAGAACTGAACAACAAGACAGTGGGACAGAGACAATTAGTACAATACAAAAACCAACAGTACAGCGCATACAAAAACCTCCCCCAATATACGTACAAAATGTTGAAAACGTAAACGCTCTAACAAGTGCATTAGGGCTGTTATCCAATGTAAACTACACAATAAAGGCTTTGAACAAGAATGAAATTAAAATTCAAGCAGAAGAATCTGTTCACTACACCGAAATCATAAAATTACTTAGAGATAAGAGTACTAAATACTATACATTTAAGCCCAAGGAGTAAAGAGGTTTTAAGGTAGTTTTACGGCACAAGGACTACTCGACAGAAACAGAAAGTATTATAACTGAATTAGCAGAATTAGGCCACGAAGTTATAAACATACAAAATATGCAAAAACAACCTCTAGCATTATTCTCTGTAGAATTAAAAAACAAAAGCAACAATAAAGACTCAGTAACACATATTCTCCATTGCTCAAGAGACCGGGTCTGTGTCAAATGCGCAGGAAAACACACCACAATTAACTGCTTATTAAAGACCGAGGATAAATAAAAAATCAAATGCACCTTATGTGGCAATAACCACACTGCAAACTACAAAGGCTGCCTAGTCTATAAATCGCTGCAAATACAACGATTTCCATCAATGAGAAAGAAAGAATTTCAAACCATACAAGCACAAAACGTATCGACATCTAATCCAATTTTGAATACAGTTCCTAGAATACCAGCTGGCTTAACATATACAGAAGCAGCTGCATTCAAATCAAATATAGAACTTGGTAACATTACTAAAGATAGTGAAATCGGATCCAAAACAGATAGTAACGACGATCTTTTAGAACTCAAAACAATGATGAAACAGCTTATCACACAAATGACAAATATTATGAATCTCGTCACCATATTGGTTACCAAATTAGATGGGTCTGTCAAATAAAATCCTTATCATAGCAATCTGGAATGCTAACGCACTATCGAGAAATTCTTTAGAAATAAGTAGTTCCTTATCCAATAATTCCGTTGACATTATGTTAGTATCGGAAACACATTTTACTGAAATATATACAATACGGACCATCCTGAAAATAGGGCACATGGGGGAACTGCGGTGATAATAAGAAATTCATTAAAATGCACATAACTTAACGGATATAAAAAAGAACATATTCAAGCCACATCAATCCAGATTTATGACTCTATCGGACCAATTACAGTATCAGCTGTATACTGCCCTACCAGACACAATAACACTAAAACTCAATATTTTGACTTTCTCAGATCCTTAGGAAAACGATTTTTAGCAGTAGGAGACTATAACGCGAAAAACTTAGTATGGGGGTCAAGATTAACAAATGTCAAAGGTCTAGATGCAATAAGAGAAAATAATTGCGACTATATTAGTACAGGAGAACCAACATACTGGCCCTCTGACTTCAAAAAACAACCAGACCTTATTAACTTTTTTGTAACGAAAAATGTATCCCTCAACAAACTGAACATTAAATCTTGCCTTGACTTAAATTCGAACCACTCTCCCATTGTAATAACATACAATTCAAATCCAGAGACGAAGGAAAACCAAAACATTTATAACAAAAAGAACTGACTGGAACATGTTTCGACGAATAATTGAAGAACATATTGTAACAAGTATACCGCTTAGAACAAATACGCAAGTCGACTCCGCTATTGCCTACATAAACGACTTAATAATACTCGCAGCAACAGAGTCCACGCCGATCCTACGAAAGACACAGATAGAAGCTATTCCTGCAAATATTAAACAAAAAATTGCGGAAAAAAGAAAATTGCGAAAAATATATCAAATGACAAAACACCCACAAGACAAGGTTAAACTAAACAAAGCCACTGTAAACCATTAAATCCTGCTAAGAGATGAAGGACAAAAAGCTCATACGGACCAATAAGTTTAAAGCCTGTCGCATCCAAAATATTTGAAAAAATGTTATATGATAGAATAGAGCCAATCCTGACACAACAGCAAATTATTGCAGGCCATCAACATTATACAATTCAACGAATACAGAGGCTTATTAAACAAATTACAAGGATGTATACCGCACAAAATGTATAAACTCCTGGAAACCTATATCTGCGACAGACACTTCTATGTAAAATATGATCATGGATATTCTGACGTATTAAAAATGACAGCACGCGTACCTCAAGGCAGCGTACTGGCCCCATTACTATATCTTATATATACAGCAGACTTACCGACACCTACAAGCAATGAGTGTATGATAGCAACATTTGCAGACGATACAGTATTATTATCATCTAATTGTGATGAAAAGAAAGAAACAAACAGGATAAAACAGTCCAAGTTATTTACACAAATAGAAGAACGCAAACTTACCATATTAAAATAAAAAACAGCAACATAAAAATTAAACCCTATGCAAAATACTTAGGAATAACAATAGACTCTAAGCTGACATGGATCACATAAAAACAAACGAAATGAAGTTAGACAGAAATTTAAACAATTAAAATGGCTACTTGGGACAAAATCCAAATTATCGCTTGACAACAAACTTAAAATTTATAAAGCAATTATTATGCCAATATGGCATCGAGATATGGGGTACTGCAAGCAAAACCAACTTGCAACTTATACAAAGGACGCAGTCTAAAATCTTAAGAATAATTTCTAAAGCTGATTGATATATTACTAATACAGATATGTATACATCGTGACCTTAGTGTACCTACAATTGAGGAAACGATGAGATGCACTAGCACTAAGTACCCAAACCGATTGCTAATGCATACAAACCAAGGTATGAGACAACTGCCTACAATAGAAAGCTCAACAAGCAGGAGACTGAAGTGGCTCGATCCAACAAACATAATGCATAGATACCTATAAGCCTGTACTATAATACACTAGATTTAATCTAACAGTAAACTTGTTTCTTATTGTCCAAATGCATTTATTAGTGGAAATGAACGATGCGATATTCCGCGGAGTGGGGCAGTCGCATGTAGTAAGATTACATAGATTACCAACGTAAATGTATACGAGTACAAATATTGTTGCAAACATTCAGGGAAATAAAAAAAAAGGCTATATATTGTATGAGATGTATGCTTATACGAGCGCTGTCCCAAATACGATGTCAAAATCGTGATTGGCGATATCAACGTCAAAATTGGGAAGGAATCTCTCTCTGGAACAACCGTTAGAAAATGTAGCCTCCACGCCACTACCTCCAATAATGGAGAGAAGCTAATCGATTTTGACGCAGGTCCGAACATGGTAGTTAGTAGCATCAGATTTCAATACCTTAACATTCACAAGGCTATATGGTTAAGTCCAAATCAAATTACACGCAACTCAATTGATCATGTTTTGATTGACGGAAGGCACGCATCGAGAGTGTTAGACGTGCGCACGTTACTTGTTCCCAACATCGACTCGGACCACTATCTTGTAGCAGCGAAAGTATGGCGCAGAGGCATGGACCGTAATTGATTCAGATGAAACAGCTTTGGAAGTCTTTAAGAGGAAGATTCTCTGCAAAATTTTTGATCCTATTACAGTCGGCAAGGAGCTATACAAGCAATTCGATGAGGTTGATATAGTCCAGCGGCTGTACTGGGCTGGTCAACGCTCACCTAATTCGAATGGATGAAAGAGCTCCAGCACGAATGGTTTACATGGTGGCCCAAACTTGATTGGTGGATGACGAAATAGAGGACGACCGGGCACGCGTTAAAATGACCAGGTATGGAGGGAGATCTCCGTACTTGGCATTCAAAACAACTGGTGCCAGTGCGCACAAGATTACGGAATCTGGCGCGCCTTCCTAAATGCGGCCATGACCGATAGACGGTTGAAGGCCATTTAAGTAATTAAGTAATGTTTGCTCTGCATTAATACATTTTTTTTCACATCAACATTAAAAGATTGTAAATTTCATTAAATGCAATTAAAATTAATAGTGTGAATTTATTTTAGTACTGTAGTTTCAAAGCAACAAAAATTTTAATAAGTACTCTACAATTTCAAGTGTGATCTCTAAATGACTATTATTTTAATAAAGATATGTTTATTAGTTAATACTCTTTTGATTTTGTTCTAATTTTGTATATGTTTTGCCTCCCTTTTTTTTTTACCGTTAATAAATGCAATTGAAGTAAAAAAATGGGTTTTTAGCGTTTCATAACTAAAGTACAATTTTTGATTTACCTAATTTTATTGATAGTACATGACAAAAAATATTGTATATGTTTTGCCTCTCTATTTTATTTACCGTTAATAAATGCAATTGAAGTAAAAAATATGGGTTTTTAACGTTTCATAACTAAAGCACAATCATTGATTTACCTAATTTTATTGATAGTACATGACAAAAGCGCAAAAATTTTAAGTTTGTTAAATTATTTTAAGAATGCCACGTGCAGCTTTATTAAGTCAAGCAGAAAACAAAATATTGACTCTTGAAATGGAGGATGTGTCCAAAAATAGTCCATCAAAAATTGGTAGAAGCCGGATAGTTGAATAAATTTCATGGAAATCGTGATGAATATGGTAAAAGTAAAACTGGAGTATCAAAAAATAAATTACCCTAAGTTGCAACTAATTGGAGACTTTTAAGTGTCGGCCCGAATATTCCTCAACGCAAAATAAAAACGGCACCATATTTGCTTCAACTATAAATTTGCGCACAAATTGGAAACAAGTAACTGTGAATACATTGATCGAATTATACGATACGAAGATAATATTCATTTATTTTGCATTTAGATCGTTTTCTGTGACGAGAAAATATGTAATTTGGATGGGGCTGACAGATCTAATGATTATTGGAAGAATCTAAGCACAAAGCACATTGTTCAGTTTTAATTGCAGGGGCTAACAGGACAAATGAGAAGCAGAGACTACATTATAATGTTGCAATGTAATGTATTCCTTTTCGAACCAAAATCGCAAAAATTCGTTCGAGACAATGTTCCTGTGCATGTTAATAAGGATACAGCAAAGTAGTGCATTTTGAAAATGTCAACGTCATGAAGGGCCCAGCGTGCTCAGCTGTCCTGAACTGAATTGAAAACATTTGCGAGTCAAGTCTAATTTTATTATATTTGATTTATTATGGCATGCAACGATTCTTAGCTGACCCGACCTGTTCTGCTATGCATCCCTTTATAATTCTTTTTTATGAGACCACGTCGTAACATGTATCTAGTGACTATAGGTTCGCTGATATCTGCTTTGGGTTGTGTTTTTAAGAAAAGAAAGATTTATAGTACAGCATACTTCCCTCAACACGCTCTCCCCGCTCTTCTCGCAACTGCTCTGTACGATTAGCACACAACGAATTATAAGTGCTTTTATTAAAAAATATTTGCTTATCACTCTCACCTACACATCACACTCTCCCGGACCTCTTATCACCTACCATCCCACACCAAAACCTAACGCATAAAAATTATCAGGAGACTGATATGATACTCATATGAAGTATATTGAAACTATTTGGGAATTTCTGCATTATTATGAGAATTACACCTTGTATCTCAAAATTTTTAGAACATTTTCTGGAAAGGGACATCTTTCATTGACATTCCCTTTATAATTTCATGTCATATAGAAAAGTGGAAGTGGAGCTATAGCGTCTAATGTGACAGTATGTTTTTATCATCGGTGCAAATGAGTGCTGAATATAGAGCCAATATTAAGTTTTGTTTTAAACTTGGAAAAACTTTTACCGAAATCATTTGATTTTGGGAATAATTGTCCATCTCGTACCAATATTTACGACTAGTATACACGTTTCAAAGACGGTCGGGAAGACTTGAATGACGACGAACGTTCGGGCTGGCCCAAATCTTCAATGAACGAACATAATATCAAAATTGTTTGTGAATTCATCAAAAATGAGCCGAAATCGACATTGCGGTTATGGAATCGGAATTGGGATTGTCCAAAGACTCAATCCATCGCATTTTGATCGATCATTTGGGCTTCACGAAAGTGTGTGCACGATTTATTCCACATCAATTGAAAGACGAGAAGAAGGTGTTTAGGATTCAATATTCGAAAGACATCATTAAAGATGCCAAAAAGGATCAAAACTTCCTTTTTATCATTGTTAATGATGACGAAACATGGTGTTTTCAATACGACCCTGAAACCCAGCCATGTTATCCTGGTGCTATGAGGCGTTTGCTCCGTCGTATCCGTCATATTCGGCCAGAATATCACGAAGAAGAAAGTTGGAGTTTGATGAACGATAATGCACCATTTCATCGATCGACACTTGTGACCGATTTTTTCACCAAAAATCGAATTTTGACCATCAACCATTTGCCGTATTCGCCTGATTTGGCACTATGTTAGTTTTTTCTCTTCAGAAGAAATCCATGAAAGGACGGCGCTATGCTGATGTGGTTGCCATTCAAAAGGCGTGCACCGAAGTCCTTGTATGTCAACTATAATTCTCAAAATTTTTTTAAAACTGTTGATCGCGATGTAGTTTATATAGATAGATGTGTTATGACTATACTATGCATTGGAGTGTACTCAATAAATTCCTAAAGTTTTTGGGTGATCGGATGAATGAATGGTTTAGTAATGCATAAAGGACAGACGTACAAACATATAGATATACAATCACATATAAATAACAAATAATAGTAAACATTTTTCATTATCTTTCGTTGTCTTTTTCCTACAAACGCATACGTTTCTTAACGAAATCAGTAATTAAAGACTCACTTTTATTGCGCGTTAAATGGTGAGGGGTCAATAATTTTTGGCGCTCACGATTAAATTTTGCACCTCGTTTCTCATTCGGATTATGATTTACGAAATGATATACTACTTTCTTTGCAGCATCTACACCTTTTTTAATTAAAATTGGTTTTAAAATGGGTAGGTCTTGTTCATTATCATCGGTTCATTCTTGGTCATATTGAGTCGCAAGGGCGACTATTAAATTCTGTATAATATATCGGCACAAGCTGGCTCTTGACGCAATCTGCCCAAATATTTTTCCAACTTGCGTACAAGGTTCATGGCGTTAATTCAGCTAATGATAACACAATTAATGATTAATGCATTCCAAAATAGAAAAGCAATATTACACGGTCTTTTGCTGCTTTGAAATCATGGATTGTGCGATATAGACTAGGCCAGGCATTTTGACCAAAAAAGGCCACATTCGTCTATATTAAAAACTTGATCTGGGGTATATCCTCCATCTCAAATTTTTTTTCTAAGTTGTTAAGTAAATTCTTCCCTTTATATTATGTAAAGCATAACGTTTAAGAAATCCTGTCATTTCACCTATTCCTGCAAAAAACTCAGATTATTGTGACTGCGAAGTATCTGGCTTAACTTCTTTAATATGCTGATACAAACTTAATGCTTATTCTTTGATAGTTGATCCATGTACTGGTGTTCTATTTTTGGAACATGCCTTTAATCCACATTGTCAAAACTGTTTCCATCTTTTCTTTGACAACATCTATTGTATATGACGTTGTTTTAGCGCTAATTATTGTTCCAGAACATATAGAATTTTTGATAAAACAACAAATTCAATGCATTGACACACACTCGGTCATAAGTCGCAAAAACAGCTTGAAAGTTAGTATACACATGCACTACATCAAACAAAAAATCGTGTTAAATAAAATCAATTGTTTTTGCATTTTATTCGTGTTATTTTAAATCTCCTGTAAAAAAACTTCAAGTAAAAACAAAATTAGGTGTATATACATAATATATGGAGAGAGAGAGGAAGAAAAAAGTTTTTTGTGTATGTATACCAGCCTAACGATTTCCTATGTGCAAAAGATAGGACAGTGCCGAGCACTGCTCTTAGGTATTAGGCGAACAATGGTCGTACACATGCATTGCCAGTCACTTTAACCAAAACAGAATACAAAAAAAACCCTAACATATTTTCTTATCTTTAATCTTTGCCTATGCCGCCGAGCACAACAACAACACTTTAATGAACATATTTTTTTGTTGTTATTGAGATAGTAATCTCAACAATTTTGTTGTCTACGATTTTGCGCTTGAAAAAATCAGTATTGGTTTTAAGCTGCTGGCAAATTGTTTAACAACTTGGAAAGTGAATGATTGAAAATGTACCTCTCCTTTTTTTTCCATTGCATATACATACATATTGAAATAAAAACAAGTTGTCCCTTTATATGTATTTGTTTTCTTTTATCTGTATTGGTGTTTGCTTTAGAGAAATCCTGTTTTAAAGTACATACATATTTTCGAAATAATTTGCCTACTTGGAAGTATGTATTAGGCTGCAAACATAGTGCGCGCTGAGACGAAGATGAAGACGAAGCTGAAGACGAAAAACTGCGCAGAAGGATTTATATGAATTCGCTCGAATTCGTTCACAGTGCATGCGAAGACGAAGATAAAGACGAAACGCAAGCAATCAGCTTGAAACGGTGCAGTACTGAATTTGAAGCTGAATCGCTTGCTGTTGTTGTTGCTGCATTTGAGTTCTGTATATGCTTTGGCGCCGAATATGTTAAAATTTAGTTGCAATTTGTGTTTTGGTGGACGCACACGTATAAATAAAATGTCCATAATGAACGAGGATTTGATCGCAGCAGTTTTTAAAAAACGCTGCCTATGGGACTAGCAAAATAATCTTTATCATATCAAATTAATAGGATGGATTCTCTTTTTAAATTTTACATCTTAATTTTAAAAAAAAATTTTTTGTAACATCAGCTTATCATCTGATGACAAACCCATTGCGACTAAAATAACAAAAACGCAACTATTCGTCTTGCACTATGTACACCTATTAGCTTACTCGCAACGCAAGCAATTCGTCTTCAGCTTCGTCTTCATCTTCGTCTCAGCGCGCACTATGTTTGCAGCCTTACTCTATATCTGTAACCTTTCAGATATTAGCTCAAAAGGTATGTTTAAGTTTTATAACAAGGAGCAATACATTTGTTAAAATCTCCGCGAATGGGCCACACGCTTTGCTGCGCCCAGTAGAAACTATTGTTATAACCAGGGACTGTAACGATTATAATTTTTATTAAAAAAATTAGGACAAAAGAACTATTTTTTTAAATTTATTAAAAAAATTATTTTTAATTATTAAAATTAAATTAAATAATAAAAATAAAAAATAATTATTATATTTAAAATTTTATATAAAAATTAAACCATATCTTTTATTTTGAATTTTTATTTTAAAAATGTAAGAAGAATGTAAGAAGTACCTGTCAATTTTTATAATAAGTGTGTAAGTACACAATCATATACACATTCATACATGCATTTGTATATATGTACATTAGGGAGCATCGATTTTGTTCACAAAAAATGGTACCCAATTTTTAGAATCTACGGTCAATTCTAAGATGTTTTCACCAAGAAACCATAGTTCTAAAATCAATTCCTGGTCCGCGCTTTTTGAGTTGAAAATTTATTAATTTGAAATTTTATTTTATTACAATATCTTTAGTGTTTTTAGTCCGGTCCTGACAAAATTGGTATCAAAACTTTTGTTAGGACCAGAACTTTTTAAAATACTATAGAATCAAAGGACCAACTGTCCTTAAAACATAATTTTCGTCCTTGCAAGACCAATTTTATGAATCCCTTCTGTGAAGATAGATAAAAAATCATTAAAATCAACGCTATTTAATGCCCAGAGGACTTTTTTATTATTTTGAAAAATTAAGAAATGTTCAAAATATGGAAGTGGAATTAAAAACATTTTTTTATTATTTTTTATTGTTGTATTAATTTACTGCACTGAAGATAAGCGAGGTAAGAATGAAGCTGTGTTATTTATAGAAAAGTTGCTTAATGTTTAACACTGATGCCTACAATAACTACTTATGCGGCCTAGACACATTCATGCAGCATGAAGAAAATCTTTGTGTTAGCAAAATCTTTACTTGAAAAACAAGAAACTTATGGCTACTAAGTTTGCTATCTACTGCTTTTGGGATCGCTGAAATAGTCCTATTTCGTCGACATTGTACACTTCAACATTTCGAACACAAATGAAGAATGAAACCATTGCATGATAATGTACGGTTGAAAGCTTCATGCACACGTACACAAGAGAGGCATCATGCCGCATGAAAATGCCTAGTTGTCAAATAATAAATGTTTTTTGTTCGCATTTCTCGGCTGTGAAAAGTTTTTGCTATATTCGTTTATCATAGAATCATCAGCAATGTAAATTGATTCCTCCAATATGGCCAGTTCACTAATCAGTGTGTCAAATTTTCAGCCGTATTACGACACTAGTGTTTTTGGCTTGCCAAGTGATTTGAGTGGCCTTAATTTGCCAAGTTAAAGCGATGTTCTAAAATACTTTTTTTTTTTGAGTGAGCATGAGAAGGTAAAGGTCTGCAAAAGATTTCATATTAAATTTTTTCTGAACGTGTAGCAGAAAAAGTAGTCCAAATTTGGAGCGGAAATTTTGGAAACTTTGGCAACTTACGTTATGAAAGTTTACGTTCCAATGTACTTCAATGTAAAGTTCTACAGCTCTGTTGCATATGGAAGTGCACTTATTTACAAATTTATAAGGACGATAAAATATTTACGAACAAATCTTCGGGAAATTGTTTATACTGTTGTCAGCAACAATTCATATTTTGCTCATCCGGAAAGTGTTTTATTGACAATGTTTTTTGATGATAGAAAATCTATTCGTGAGAGAGCCATAAAAAAAATTCTGCTTTATCCTGAGAAGCTGTATAACCCAACAAAATTAAGAGCTTATAAAAAACATGCTATAAATTTTGATTGTACGGAATATTATAACTTGGTAAACCTAGATGATGACAATATTTTATCCGAACCCTCATATACTGCTAACATTCCGTACGAACATTTGTTAAAGTACATTGAGCTTGACGATCCACCATTGCCTGTTCCAGAAATTCCTTCCCATATTCAAGGTACTGAACGATGTGTTCAACTGCTTAATAAATTTTCACAACACGTAACAGAAAAGTCTCGAGAGGATGTTATGGCAGTTGCTATCGAGAGTCGCACGAAAATACCAATAATTGACAGCAAAAAAGACTTTCTTAATTAGAACATGTTAAGAAAACATATGTTGTGCGTAATAAAAAAGTGTTTTTAATTCCACATCCATATTTTGAACATTTCTTAAAAAATAAATGTTTTAAGGATAATAAAAAAGTCCTCTGGGCAATAAATAGCGTTGATTTTGATGTTTTGGTTTTATCTATCTTCACAGAAGCGATTCATAGAATTGGTCTTGCAAGGACGAAAATTATGTTTTAAGGACAGTTGGTCCTTTGATTCTATAGTATTTTAAAAAGTTCTGGTCCTAACAAAAGTTTTGATACCTATTTTGCCAGGATCGGACTAAAAACACTAAAGATATTGTAATAAAATAAAATTTCAAAATAATAAATTTTCAACTCAAAAAGCGCGGACCAGGAATTGATTTTAGAACTATGGTTTCTTGGTGAAAACATCTTAGAATTGACCGTAGATTTTAAAAATTGGGTACCATTTTTTGTGAACAAAATCGATGCTCCCTAATGTATATACTTTCCTACTAATATTATAAATGCGAAAGTTTGTATGTATGGATGTATGTATGTTCCTCTCTTACGGCTAAAACGCTAAACCAATGATTTTTGGTAGATGAGACGATTGAAAAAAACATAGGCTACGTTTTGACAAAATTAGAAGGGGCGTGGCCCCTCCCCATATATACGCGAAAAAAAAAATTATCATATCTTTGCATCCATTTAAGGTACAGAGATGAAATTTGGTATGCATGTTAAAAGGATCAAGAGAAGTCAACCTGTTAAGTTTGGTCAAAATCGGAGTGGGCGTCGCCCCACCCCCCATATAAGAGATAATCAAAATTTTGCTCATATCTTTGCATCCATTTAAGGAACAGAGATGAAATTTGGTATACATGTTAAGAGGAACAGGAGAAGTCAACCTGTTAAGTTTGGTCAATAAATACTATCATCCGATTATCTGATGCCTTCTACAAAAATTTGGACTTGTAATGCCTTTACATGTTTTTACACCATACAGTTTATCAGAAAAATTGTAACGCATGAGAATAGAATTCCTCTATGGTAGCTTTATGGCCATATGCCCCTCTAAAAACTTAAAAACCATTTTTCCTTTTTTTTTTTTTGTTTGGCCCTATATTTGCTTTAAGATCTGAAACTTCGGTTTTCATTCAAAAATCTTCAAACCCGATTGATATGAGACATTGAATTACTCCATTTACCTCCATATACGAAGTTGCAGTGATTAGCAGCAATGTTTGATGAACACAACTAACGGCGACCACCTAATAGTTCTTCAATTATCTCTTTTTATTAAACTTACCTTGCACTTCGTCGTCGAGTATTTCACCTAAAAGTTTTCCGCTGGCTGATTCATCTTGCAGATAATCTAACGCAGTTTCTTCGTTAGTCTTTGTTACTTGAAACCTGTCCGGCATTTTACTAAGTACTTAAATCTGAAATGAAAATTTACGAATTAAAAAATATTTAATAAGAATTTAGTACATATGTGGTAAATTATTGTCCTATGGGTGCCATTAAACCTGAATACCATTTTTTAAAAATTTTAAAGATGTAGAGGGGCAAATTGAACGAAATTTGCTTAACATCGTATTTCTCCACCGCCTTGAGTCTTGCGCTCCAACGTTGTATTTTTGGACGCATTTATATACATTTTAACTTTTTTTTATTATTATTAGTTTCAATAATAATAAAAAGTTGTACAAAATTGTAAACAGTTCAAAGTATTGAACTTGAGTTAAAAAATAAAGACTGTTTAATATTTAAATTAAAACCAAAAGTGTTTTTTATTAAAACAAACGGCTGTGATTAAATTAAAAGGAGTTTTCGTGGCTTTTAAGTAGTGTGTTTGACAGACTTGTACCTTGCTGGATCGAGCTTTGGTATATAAAGTAATTTAAATGCTTCGATACTGTGTTGATTTTATTGCTTTCAGACAGTGAACAGAGCAGCACTAGCAAATAGATCGCAAGTGCACCATGTGCACCAAGTGCCGTCGCCGCTTTTGTTGTTTTAATCTTGACAGGCCCCCGGTGAAGAAACACAAGTATTACTACTTTATCAAGTAAACTGCTCTCTGCATTCTTACACAATTTGAAAAGTATCCTATGTATCATATGCATTGCATGGTAATTTTGAGATAAATTTCCAATATGTATATGCAGAAATTTGCAGTGAGCAGTTTACATACAGTTTACAGAATTTGAGTAAACTGCTCACTGCACATTGATAAATATGTACAAGCATGTTTATCATGTAAAATGACCACTAAGCCTGCTAAAAATTTATTACTAACAAATTTTGGGTCACTAAATAACTTTACATAATTATTTTTTGTTTTATTAGAATGGCACGCCAATTCTTTTATTTGTCAGTTTTACCATTTTTTCTTTTGGAAAGGTATCAAAAATTACTTCATGGGAACACGTTTTCAATTTTAGTTTCGCGCCTTCAATTGGAAAAAAAGCACGCGACATTAATGTGCCCGGTATTGTTTCTGCATTTTGCAATCTTTTTGTCATTAAGTCTACAAACAAATCTTGAGTTTCCTTATTGCAGAAGAAAACTTTTGTCTCGTTACAATGATTTTGACCACATTGCTTTATATCATTTGCTGTTATAATGAGTTCATTTCGAGAACATTGCAGACTAGCTCGCGCAGCACCTTTCTTTTACCATACGCAGTGGCATGGAAGTGCGCGTATTCCAAAGTTACTTTTATTAAAAAAAAAACGTCTTTATACAGGGTGTACATCCTAGCGTTTCGAATTTGAACTAACGATAATTTGACCTTGGAAACGTCAAAACGTCATCGGAAAAGTGGCAGATATTCAGTATAAAGTCTGATATTAACGAAATGGGTCGCTATTCGCTTCAACAAAGTTGGGAAATATTAAAAACTTATTTCCAAAGTGATGAGTCTTTTCATCTTTTCGGACGAAGCTCATTTCCAACTCGGTGGTTATGTTAATAAGCAAAACTGTCGCATCTGGGGCACAGAAAACCCGCACGTCATTGAGGAGAAGCCGATGCATCCACAACGAGTGACTGTTTGGTGCGGATTTTGGTCCGGCGGCATCATTGGTCCATTTTTCTTCGAAAATGAGGAAGGAGCCGCCGTAACCGTCAATGGTGAGCGCTACCGTGCCATGTTGGCTGATTATTTTTTTGATCAAATTGAAGGGGAAGACTTGGACGATATTTGGTTTCAACAGGACGGCGCTACGAGCCATACAGCCCACGCTACAATCGATCTTTTGCACACAATTGTGAATTGGCCGCCAAGAAGCTGCGATGTGACACCGTTGGACTATTATCTTTGTATCTTTGGGAAGCGGTTAAAGACATTTGTTACACCAACAGTCCAGAAACGATTGACGATTTGAAACATGAAATTGAAGCTGCTATTGTTGCCATTAGGCCGGAAACCATTGAAAATGTACTGAATGCTTACTCATTGAAATCTATCAAGCTTTTTTATAGCATTTTCAAATTCGAAATTTTCCGTGTGACACACATTATTAGTATAATTTTTTAGGCTCAATATATTTTTCAGATAATCAACAATTATCTGTTGGTACTGATAAACTGCAGTCGTGTCTTAGTCTAAATCATCAGATGCTTTTGTGTAATAATTGTAACTGTAAATACAGTTTTTTGTAACGAAAGCATAATTTTTCACAAAATCCATGCTTACTAGAAATTCTCCAGGCAATAAAGTTACTTTAAATATTTGCAATCTTTTACAGAAATCATCAACGAACTCATCAACTGTCATAATAATGATCTTTATGGCGTATCTGTCAGTTTGTACCCACGATTCAAACTGTCCTTCGTCTATAGTGAGTTCATCAAACTCTTGTGTTAAAGATTATTTCAATTGGTCTGAACAAGTACATTCTTTGAAATCCCCCAGAAACAGGAACTCGTTGAATTGGAACTCACAATTGCATTTATGCAATCACGGAAATTTTTTAACGTCATTTGTGTATCTTTTGTTAAATTTTCAATATCAATTTCATCTATTATTAATTTAAAATGATCCTGATGTATTTTTTTTATATTTGCAAACTTCATTTTAAATTGGGCATATATATCTCAAAGATTACACAACAATTTTCTCTTTTGAACGTACAAACGGCTATTCTTTCATCAATTTCATTCATTGAATCAGTTCAGATTTGTTTTGAGAATTCTTAAACTTTTCCTTTAGTTGGTAAAAAAAAAAATGCAAAGCCTGCCTTGTAGTAATTATCATTACATACAGCCAATTTTTTTTTCTTTGCTTTTGAGGGCATTTCAACATAATCAGAATTATCTGATTAATTTTCTTCAATTTGTTCATTTTCCTCAAAATACATTTCAGAACGTTCGATATTGGGGGCAAATTTTTTCACTTCAAAACTGCACTTTCTACAAGTTGTTGAGATTTCGAGAAATCTGCATTCTTCTTAAGATTTTGAGGAAATAAACGTAAATTGTTTTAATGAAAGTGTACGTAGGATAAAAGTACGAAGTAAATTTTTTAAAAATTAGAAACTAGAAGTGAAGGACATTAAATAAAAAAGAAATAAGTTATTGTTAAAAAATAAACAAAAACCAAAAGTACATCGACCAACTAGTGGTGTAAGCAAGAAAAAAATGAAAATTATGACATGACAATGATGACATCGCACAACTTATTTATTTTTGATTTTCAATATCTTGAAAACAAACAAAAGGCACTTTAAAAATTTGTATATGGATAAGAGAAACTTAGCTTTACTTTCCAATCATTATTTCGACATTAAACGGACATTTTTTTGATGAGAATAGCAATTTTAACTTTAATTAAAATAAAAAACCTGATCAAATATCAAAAACTTTACAAAAAAAAAATTTATTTCACCGATCAAAAGATCATTAATAAATCTGCAGGAAACTTTTTTTTATTAGAGGTAATGACAAAAAAAATGAATATACAAGACGATGTTGAGAATTCGTAAAATTCCCCTCTCAATCTTCGTCAAATTTTCAAAAAAGTCATATTTTTTCGGGTCTTATTACTTCCCTATGAGACAATAATTTCTCTAAGTATCAAATTGCTTCGAGATGTTGACTTGTCTAAAACATATCTAAAAAAAAAGTTAAGAGTTAAGGACAGACTTATTTGTACAGTATAAAGAAGAACTGTAGGTGGATAAATAAGAAAATTTTTCACAGTTAAGGACAGACATAGCGTTTGAAGAAGAATTGTACGAGATTAAATGAGAAATTTTTCTGTAGATATACCAGAGAGACCGAAGTGAATCATGGCAAGCATAAGTTGTTGTGCACAATGATAACCATAAAGGCACATAGTTTCGCGTAAATAAATAAGGAGAATCAACTTCGCCACAAAGAATCTTAGAAAAAACGTCAGAGATTATTGCCCGTCGATAGAAATAGAGTCGGAAGATGAATACGTTTTAATCGATCCGTATGTGGAGGGAGATGTGTATCAGAAACCCAATCTTGGTAAATTTGATTATAAAGCCAATAACACCATAGCTAAAGGTGTTATTAATATATTAAAGCTTAATTTAGGGTCCATAAAACGACGAAATTATTTATACAAATATTCGTACTAAGGCTTTGAATATTCAAAAAGTTGGTCATACTAAGAGGTTTTCTGCGATGAAATGTCATGAATTTATATTTAGATATATTTAGCTTAAGAAAGTTGGTTAACCAACAATCATGTTTATACGACACATTTCATGAAATTATTTATTTCACGAATAAGAAAAATCGATGCTTATACGACACTTACAATTTCATGAAATGAACTCAAAGTTGCCACTCTTAAACGAGGTGGCAGCATGTATCAGTGAAAATAAATAGCAAAAATTTACAAATTATTTTATAATTAAATATGAAATATTATTATATAAAGCAGAAAATTACAAAAAGGTTCAACTCACCGCAATTGTGTTGTTTTGTTCTTGAAAACAAAACAATATCAGCTCAAATTTAAATTTGGCGCCTAAAAAGTTTCATACAATTCACATTAGAAATTAGAAACTTATTCACGAAATGTTTTCGTGATAAAAAACATTTCATGAATAGGCGTTTATACGCACTTTTTTTGACTTTTCGTAAAATGTTTTCATGAATAACTCCATCGTATAAACGTACTATATGTTGGGAAACATCAGAATCATAATTTGACATCAGCAGCACACATTAACGCATGAGTATGATTTATATCCCTGATGATTGACTTGTGGAATAGCAGAAGACAAATCTGTACAAGGTACAAGGTAGGATTGTATTCAATTTAGAAAAGAAGGTGGATATTCTACGGTATTCAATATATGTATATACATATATAGGCTACTTTGACAGATACTGTCAAAAACATTACTAAAATATACATATATCACATCTGGCAGCCAGACATAAAACCTTTAAGTGAATGCTAAAAGATTGGTACAAATGGATCTGCCTTTAACAAATCCATCTTGAAATGAACTAACCAATGCCATACACAGTGACATATAGCACTTAGTTTATTAATACCCTATAATTCCAGACATCAGATTTACTACTCTTCTTGTGTAAAGTTTGTTTCCAAAGTGTTGGGAATTTGCTTTGATTGATGGAAAATTAAAAAAGAAAAGTCAAAGAATCCCCAATGGAATTAGCACAATAATTTAATATACAAATAGGAATATTATGAGGACCAAGGAGAAATTTAGGCACTGTTCATTTAATGATTTACATTTAGTGCGAGCAATAGAAAATGTACTATAATCAATAGTGGAACCACGTTGTTTATATTTTTTGAAAAGGAACGAGATTTGATATTTTTTAAACGACTGAGACTACGAGAGAACCAACGAAATCGAATTGAGGGAGTAGACACAGTTGGACTACACCTGTCAAAGTATGTAATTAAAAACGGT
>JAWNNP010000991.1:0-42353 GCA_035044805.1 Leucophenga maculata | reverse complement strand
TTTAAATTAAGGTGTATACGACGCCTTATGAAACCTGGTCATGATGGTGAAATGTTCCTACGCAACGACGATTCCACTACTTTTTTGGAATTTAAGGCACAATTTTTGCAAACCTTCGAACAAAAATATTCAGTTGTTGAAATCGTAAACATTTTAAAATCAACGACCTTTTCGGCAACGAAGATGAACGTGATGGGCTATATTATGCAAATGCAAGAGATTGCTGCCCGTGCCAACATTTCTGAAGAGGAGATCATACAACTAATCATTGATGGTTTTAACGACAACACTCCGGATATTGCCATATTGTATGGTGCTAATACTATCGACGAGCTTAAGCGCGTCTCACATCGTATGCACAATTTCGAGACCAATGCTGTCCAAAGATTTCAGTAAAATACGCTGCTTCAACTGTTCCGGTGTGGGCCATTTAGCTGCTTTATGTCCAGAGCCTAAGAGAGCTAAAGGCTCTTGCTTCCGATGTGGATCTTCAAGCCATGTTGTTAAGGACTGCAAAGTGAAGATAGCAGACAGTTCCAGAGTCGTCGCTTTATCTGATGAGTTCCGCCAAGGCATGCATCTGTATAATAATGATGACCTTAACATAGTACAGCCGTTTAATAAGGTAGGAATTACTTTTAATATGAATAACGTCAATTTGCCTATTAGTAAAATATGTTTATCTCTTTTTGGAGCGCACTAAGTAGTTCCTCAAGTTAGGACTAGGACGTTTGAGTTTATGCACTTTTGGCAAAATTTTTGTGAATGATAAATTTTAAAAACATTGAAAATGAGATGCTTCTTTATGTTGTTCTGAATAGTTATATTCCGTTTCATGTACTCTTAGGAAGAGATTTCCTAAGTAAATTTAATTTAAAATTATGCTTTGTGAACGAAATTGTTACACCAAACATTGAAGTAACGGCTAATAAATGTAGCTTAAAGATTTCAAATAATATTCTGCATTGCATATACAGTGTTATTGAAAGGGATAAAATTGTAACAAAATGTGACTTTTGTAAAAAGCGGTATCCTACAAAAAATGTAGCTGAAGAAAACACATTTATGTTCGACATTAATATGTTAGAAACAGAAGAATATGAAATTTATCCAAAGTTAAATTTAGAGCGTTTACAAATAATTCGAGATATGATTAGAGAAAGTTATTCAGATACAACAAACATTCCGGCTATTCAGCACAATTACGAAATGAAAATCAGAGTGAAATACGATATTCCGATTACTTCAGCACCTCGAAGGCTTTCATATAGCGATCGTAAAGAAGTAGATAAAATTGTCGAAGAGTTACTAGCTTTAGGACATATACGGCCGGCCTAGTTGTTCACCTTATTCTTCAGCAATTGTACTAACACCAAAGAAAAGTGGAGAAAAACGAATGTGCGTTGATTACAGACTTTTAAACAAAATTATTGAAAGAGATGGTTATCCCCTTCCGAGAATTGATGACTGTTTAGAAAAACTAGAGGGAAATTCATTCTTCAGTATATTAGACTTGAAAAGTGGCTTTCATCAAATAAATGTATCCAAAGATTCCGTCAAATATACCGCTTTTGAATCCGCGAATACCTTAAGATGCCTTTCGGATTAAAAACAGCCACAGCAGCTTTTCAGCGTTTTATAAATTATGTCTTGCAGCCAATTATGAAAGAAGGAAATGTTGCAGTATATATGGATGATATTGCGATAGGCTCAAAAACATTTGAAGAGCACGTAGCACTGTTAGGACGAGTTCTTAGACGGCTTGCTGAATATAGATTAGATATAAAATTCAGTAAAAGTCAATTCTGTTTTCCAGAAATCGAATTTTTGGGCTATAATGTTAGTAAGGCCGGCATTAAACCAAATAACCAGCATACAGAAGCCATTAAACACCTTTCGATTCCAAAAAATGCAAGAGAAGTAGAAAAGTGCTTAGGTCTATTCTCATATTTTCGCCGTTTCATACCATCATTTTCGAGTATAGCAAAGACCTACTATCAGAAACTTACTCAGGCCATGAGAAGTAAAGAAACCGAGCTACATTGTGATGCTAGCATAAGTGGTTTTGGCGGTGTACTATTTCAGAAACAAGAAAATGGCAAGTTTCATCCGATTGGATACTTTTCACAAACAACGTCTCCAGCTGAATCTAGATACCATAGCTTCGAGCTTGAAACGTTGGCGATAATATACTCATTACGAAAATTTAGTATATATCTTGAAGGCAGACCATTTAAAATTATTACGGACTGCAATTCATTAACACTTACTTTAAACCGAAAAAGAGTCAATGCAAGGATCGCCAGATGGGCATTAGAGTTAGAAAATTTTGATTATGTAATTCAACACCGTAGTAGCAAACTTATGAACCATGTGGATACATTAAGTAGAATATAAGAGCCTTCAGATAGTTCAGTAGCTAATAAGTATTCCGATAAAACTTCCGTAGCTAATAAATATTCCGATAAAACTTCCGTAGCTAGTAAATATTCCGATAAAATTTTAGTATCCAATATGAATTCCAAACTTTCCGTATTAAGTAAAGCTTCCGAAAGAAAAAATTGCATTTCGATAAGTGAATATAATTCTTCCGATATAGAAAATTCACCAAATTCCGTACCGTATAAATCTTCAGTATTTTCAAATTTGTTCTTATCCTCCGTTAACATTCAGAACACCACTAATTCCGAACAAATTGTGACTGTTATTGATGACGACAATGCTAATCTTCAGTTGCAAATAACTCAAAATAGAGATGAGTTAATAGCAAAATTAAGAGACGAATTAGAATCAAAATCCATGGATCGATACGTACTTGATGATGGAATAGTGTATAGAAAAATGAAAGACAATACCAAAAAGAATTATAAGCGACAGATGGTCCTGCTTCACTTCTACAGAATTCAGTTCGTTCTTGTTGGAAAACAACATTGAACACGTAAAAATTGCAACTGCATCTCCACAGGCAAACGGCCAAGTTCAACAGAGTACTTAAGATAATGTTAGCTAAAATTTCCGAGCCAGTTCAACATTCCGATTGGTATAAATTGTTAACCAAAGTTGAATACGCAATAAACAATTCTGTTCAATAAGTACAGATCAAGCTCCTTCAGTATTGTTATTCGGTGTTTATCAAAGAGGGTGTGAAGTCGATGCGCTTACGGAATACTTAGATGAAAAAGCAAGTGATAATCTAAATAGAAATCTAGATAGTATTCGACAAAAAGCTTCAGAAAACATTCAGAAAATTCAGAAGAAAAGCGCAGAAAGATACGAAAATACACATAAGCCGCACCAAAAGTTTTCTGTAGGTGACTACGTGGTGGTGCGGAATGTCGGTACAACAATAGGTACTAATAAAAAATTTAATCCGAAATATAAAGGACCATATATAATTAAGAAAATGCTGCCAAATGATAGATACGTTGTAACAGATATTGAAAATTGTCAAGTAACACAAATTCCTTATGATGGAGTGATTGAATCTTGTAGAATACGAAAATGGGCAGATTGGCGTAACGATATTGAAGGTGATTCCGACCAAGATATTAGTTAATTATTAATTGAAAAACTAATTGTTGTCAAGTGTATTATGTTTTATATTTGATTTGAATTTATGCATATATTATGATAAATTGAGTTGAAATTATTTATGCTTAAGTATCAACCATAATTTAAGAAAAACATTGCTCGGGTCGATCAATATGTCAGAATGGCCGAGTTGTTAGGTTGTAAAAGCATTCAAATATTAACAGCTTAATGATTGACTATCGGTTCATCATATATTATCGGTCTGATCAGCTATTGATTGGCCCGGTTGGCAATCGATAACTGACCAACCGCTTCGAGGACGAACAGACAGTGTAAATCGGATAAGCCAAGGAGTCGGACGGAAAGAGAATGAAATAAAGAAATTAAGACATTATGTTAATATAATACTATAATAAAATATATAAATCATATAAAAGACAAAGCCATAATATCATAACAATTTCAAGTATACCTTTTATATGTATAGGCGACTTACACCCTTTTATCAAAAATTGGTGCAAAAACATCGGTTTTGAAGCGTTTCTGTAGGTAACACTCGATTGTTTTTCGATATTTCACATATTGAAAGCTTCGATTATTCATAAGCTTCAATTTTAGCTTTCTCGTTTTTCGTTTACCCATATTTATTTCAGGTATCAGCAATGGTGTATTGGGATGGTAAAATGCTCCCAGAATTGACTGGCCATGAAAAGGTGGAACGTTTGCCGATCGTTATTACTAAAGGGGAACAACTTCTTGCAGAACCAAATTGCAGAATGAATGGGACATTAAAATTGTGGCATTTTGTTTTGATACAACTCCATCCAATTCGAAAAGATTAAATGGGGCTGCAGTTTTGCTAGAGCATCTATTAGGGTGCAGCCTGTTATATCTTCCGTGTAGGCATGAAATCAGCGAAATATTTTTGCGTGCTGCATTCGACTCGGTTGCTGGAGCTACATCAGGCACAAATGTTCCCCTCTTTGTACGGTTTAAAGCAGCGATGACCACAAGTACCTTATGAGCTGGTAACATTATATCATTGGTTTATTTTAGAAGTGCTGTACAACAACAATTGATTGTTGATGTTTTGTTGCATTTTTTGATTGGCTGTTTATTGTTGAAGCAAATCGCAAAGCCACTTGAATACAATACACATAGCATTTTTTCTTGGTTTAAAAAAAAAAGTTTATATCATTTACATTTTTTTTCCTTTTTTTTTAATTTTTATATTTTTTATAAGGACCTGTACCGAAGACACAAAAGCCTATTGGGTTTGTGCAAATGTATGAAACAGGTAGAAATAATGTTACCCCCATTATGGTCAGGAGTGATAGAGGAGTCGATATATAGATAGAGACTTCGTGCTTTTTGCATTCGAATTTTCCAAGTTTATTTTACATTTTTGAACTAACTTCACAAGTGTATCCAATCTTGAAATTTAAATTGTTTATTAATTATTCCATATACAAGAATACAAAACTCGGTCTTACGAGTTTTAATGAATCTCACGAAAACTCACCATCAACATCAGGCATTCTTCAAAAATGATGCAAAAGTGTTCCACCAAATATCGATGGCAAATCTAGATGTCACATTTGTTATAGCGAAGGTTCAAACTACAAAAACTATACTTATCAAACATTGTGTTGCTTTTGCAAAAAAGGAGTTTGTAAGCGTACACACCAGCGAAATGTTTGTGTAAAATGTCTAGCAGAAAACCTAATTTAATTATATAAGGGAAATAAAATAATAATAATAAATTTGGAATTAATAAAATATCATAATTTTTACTCTAAAAATCATTTGTATTGTGCAAATTGCTTAGAAATCTCATATGTGTGGAAATCCATACAAAGGGTCAGATTATGAAATTTTTGTCAGGAGTAAATAAGGGCTAAGAACAGTTTTCGTGGTTGGCATTATGACATTATTGAAGTTACGGAAACTGAAGACGACTGTACCGAGTTAGAGTACCAAAATGTAACTTCTGATGTAACTTCAGATATAGAATAATAATTATTGATTATAACTTTGTTTAATAATAAAATTGGCAACCGTGATTCTCGCCAGGTTTTTTACAGCCAACCCTATATCATCGTATTCGCAAATAAATAGCGCTCATTTTGATATATGATTTATTTATTTAACAAATAGGTGAATGAACCGTTAAAACTGACCCTGTTTAATCCTGTCAACCCAGTAGTTAGGCCAGGAAAAAAATAGGCATCCCAACGTTTTTATTTTCTATAGGCTTCATACTTTCGGTCGTTATTAATTTTTTTCGTTAAACACATGGGTGAAATAATTACTAAAATTCATTTTTTTCAATTTTAAATTAATCATAGTCTGGCCAGGAATTTTTTAGGCAACGCACTCGAGTTATATTTTCTAACATATTAATTTTGATATAAAATACTTTTCATCCATTAAACATATGGGTGAAGGTCGTTCTTCTGTGTATCCTCTACTATAATATTTAATATTTCAATAAATCAAATTTAATTTCAGTGTCAAACATTTCCATTATTTTGTGTAACGTAACCCCAATATTTCTATAGAAAACCTACTTTTGTCAAAAGATCTTCAAATAATCGTTTTAACTTAAGTCGCCAACTTTAAACATTGTATGATCAGACTAGATCTTTACATTTCTTTGCTTCACACCATACAAATAATTATAACTATACATTGTACGAGTACATACATATGCGTGTTAATGGGTAAAAGACGATATGCTTTCTTCAAAATTACGACAAATACGACATATCGACGCAAACCAAAACGCTCCGGCACCTAGAGGCAAGAAGCAGCTGCAAGCTTTTCTAAGTCTTATGAATTTCAATCATGCGTTTTTACCGCACAAAGCAACAGTAGCTGAACCATTACACTGTCTCTTGGATAAAGGTGCTCACTGGTCATGGAAGCATTGCCATTAAATGGCATTTAGGAAGCTTAAAAAGCTCATCGCTTCGGACGACGTTCTGGTAAACTTCCAGTAATTTTGACTATGTGATGCGTCACCCTACGGACTTGGAAGCAGTCCTCAGTCACAAGTTAGAAGATGGGTCTGAAAAACCTATTGCGTTCTAATATCGAACACTCACGAAGGCTGAGAGGAACTATGCGCAAATCGACAAGGAAGCTGTCGCACTCGTTGCAGGAATAATCATATCATTTACACTTGTCACAGATCACCGACCGTTCTTGGGTATTTTTACAATTACGAAATCAGCTCCGAATGTAATTTCAAATGTAATGCTTCGTCGATCTATTTTTCTTAACGCATATGATTTTAAATTTATACATCGCGTCGGAAACAAGATAAGCAACACAGACTTCTTGAGTCGCTGTTCATTAGCCACCGAACATGAATCAACGTCAACCGAGGACGTTCTAATGATTGACACGGCAGCCACGCCAATTGTGAGCGCTCAGCGTTTAGCGTCACAAACATTAAAGGACACACTATTGTCTAAAGTTCTGAACTGGTTGGTATGGGAATGGCCCAGCATCAAAATTGACCGTTCAAACAATCTGTATCCATATTACTCCCGACGTGATACACTCTCCGCTAATAAGGGTGTTCTAGTGTGGAGTGAATCGCGCCGTCGTTACCCCTCCAGCTCGACAGAGCAATTCTACATGCTCTTCAAGCACCGCATCTTGGCATAGTCAAAATGAAAGCTTTGGCGCGCAGCTAAGTGTGATGGCCCAACATCGACGACGGACATCGAACATGTAGTCAAGCAATGTACATCATGTCAACAGAACCGGAATGAACCACCGCAGACAGCAGTTTACCAATGGGAATCAACCAAACGTCCTTGGTCTCGTTTACATATCGACTTCGCCGGCACCAATTACAGGGCAGAAACATTTTCCTTGGTCCTCGATTCGTATTGTAAGTGGTTGGAAGTTAACACTTTTAATTCAACATCAGCTGCGGGTGCAATCAGGTTTCTTCGACAGCTGTTCGCTACTCATGGGCTTCCTGACGAACTTGCATCAGACAATGTTACAGTGTTTACATCTGATGAGTTCATAGTATTTACCGAAAACAAGCCAATACGACATATTCGTTTTGCTCCGTTCGATCCGGCAACAAACGGTCAAGCAGAACTATTTTAAGAAAATGAACCGTAACACAAATATCGATTAGAGTTTGGCCAGATACCTGATGAATCAACATAATACTCCGCACTCGACTACAAGTCGTTCACCAGCTGCGCTGCTTTTCAACCGGGAGATCAACACGTACTTCGATAAAATTCAACCAGAGGAAATAATCTTGGGTAAGGTCTGCGACTCTAACAGCTCTAAGAATTTAATTACAGGTACTCCAGTCTAGGTGCGAAATTATGCCGCTGGGCCAAAATGGGTTGAAGGTTTGGTATCTGAGCAAACTAGGCCTATCTGTCCGTCTGAACGTCTCTCATAGTTAAGCGTCATCAAGATCAGCTCCGCAACCGGGTGCCTCAAGCACCGTATGACAGTTTTGAATGCGAAATTCCCTCCGACAGTAATTCAGAGTCGGAGCCGAATACGGATGAACAAGTTGGTCGTCCGTCATCTGCGGGCCCAGGGTCCAAAGACGACGCATCACTTCTACCGCCTGTTCCGATGACACCTCGGAGATCTGGTCGCAAAAGGCAGGCCACACAATTCTAATACGCAACTGGGTGTTAAGTATGCAGCCAGCCACTCACTCGACTGCTGTCCCCTGCATGCATATTCAGTTCGGCTGTAGACATCGACGCGATAGCATCGCTCATCACAGCGATCAGCTCAACGGTTAGAGTCAGCTCCGTAACTGTATTCACACGTTAGCATTAAGTAATATATTATTAATAAATTGTTTTGATGCAATACTCACGTATTTAAAAATAAATTTCTCTTATTGATGAGGTGAGAGGGAAATTTATATAGAAAATAGTAAATTTTGAAAAACATTATTTAAGATTAAAAACGAAACGTATGTATTTGTCAGCGGTAGCGCAGAATCAAGAAGAATCTAAAAACTTCCGGTACAGATCCACTCACCAAGAAAGACGCTTACATAATAAATAATATATGTCGTAATTTCGGAGAGCAGCCTTCTTATTTTTACAATTCTCAGCGGCACACAGCTAAATGAGATGTGGGAAAATAATGCATTAAATTGGCGGCAACGTAATGGATTACAATTGCTATGCTTCGTAACGAGAGTTATAATAGAAAAACGAAAAAAAATCTGAGTATTGTGTGTTATTTTGCCATGGTGTTGTGGTAAAATTTACATTTAGTTCTCACTTATTAATCAAAATGTTATTTTGGTTTGGATAATAGAAATATGGAAAATAATTATACAAATAGTGGTCAAATGAATGATACTATGTAATGATTTGTGTTTCATTTTTAAGTTATTCGGGCGTGTTCCCGATTTCATTTACTTTTGCGTTTTGTGATTTCAGTAAAATATTAATCAGAATTATTAGATTTCTTTGTGTTTGCTGTCAATTTCATTGCAAATTTGTATAGGTTTGACGTATGATTCAAAGATAATTTAATATGAAATCGCAAAACGCAAAAGTAAATGAAAACTGGAGCACGCCTGATTATGCCTATTTATCTCCATATATATCTAAATATATAAGAATGTGTAAAAATAAACACATAATAAGCAATACTAACTACATACATATATCAATGTTTTATTTCGCATAAATTACAGCATAGGACACTCTTTACAATAAACAGTGGCCAAAGCATTACTACTGCATTTACCTCATAATAGAGGCTGTATTAAATGCGCATTATCCACCAATATACTTCACTCACAGTAGTACATGGAATCGTATTATATCTATATTACAGCATCTTATACCATTCATAAATTGTATGCTTTGTTTTCGACGGCCTATCGAATCGTCAATTGCAATCATCTGAATTATACGACGCTGCCATGGAAGCCCGAAACTTTTTCGGGTATCACCGAAATTTATTACAGGTAATGAGAGTTGTAGCCATAATCCATTGCAAAGGGGCCATGCTTATGGCAAAGTAATATGGGTTATAGTACACTCTTTCCGTCATAATGGTGGAAAAAAAGATATTAATAATGGATATCGTTTGATATAAAGCCAGGCTGTCCAGCCAAAGCCCCTAGGGGCCGAATACCTTCGTGTTTTCACATGCATACACACGAAGTCTGGTCGAAATCGCCTGATTTTTGCTTAAGAGAAAGAATATTATTTACTCAGTTGCTGTTAAGCCTTCACTGCGGAAGGGTTGCGTTGCTTTGCGCAATAAATTTTGTACGCTGTAGATAATAATTCTATATTCGTAGTAGTTTAATAAATAAGAAGGAATAGATATAACTTATGTAATAAATAGATTTATATAGTAGTATTATTTTTGTTATTATCATTACCTATTCATTTTATTAAGTACTATTATTAATAGCTATTAATTAGTATTATTATTATTAATTTTATTATTATTATTACTATTATTACTACCTATTAAATAATATTACAAATTATTAAAATATATTATCTTTCAATTAAAAATGTGAAACAAGCAGTAGGAATACCTATATGTATTTATTATTGTTCTATTACCAGCGATTAATGTTGCAAGATCTTTTAAGAGTAAAATGTTATAAAACGACCATTGAAATAGAAGAAATAATTCAATACTCAAACCAATTCAATTAAATTCAATACTCAAACCAATTTAATTAAATTTCCATTGAAAAAAATACAAATGAAGTAAATTACTTTCATTAATTTTTAAAAGATGTGGCAAAAGGGGTTTAATTAAAAAAATTTACGCTACGTAACTTTCAATTGCTTGAAATTGTACCTATATACCTGTCATTTTTATGGTACGCAGGAGGTATTTGTTATATTGCTTATTATATTTTCAAAAAAATCGGTGGGTAAATATGTATGATATAGTAGTAAAATAGTAATGGTATAGATTGCTTTGTAACGTTTGCGCGCATTCAAACACAACCCCTCGGCTCGAGCATCAACAGCGTTATGAAATTGCACGTTGAATGCAGAGAGGACCTAGCTGATGTCATAACCTTATATAAGTGAACTTTGATGTAAATAGCAGAACAGAATACGAAAAAGAACAAGCGAGAGTGAAGATTCCGTTAGTAACTTCTCTCTATTAGTATTTTGTTATTGTAACAACCCACCACCTTTTCCATAGATTTTTTTTACATTTCTTTTGATCGCTTGCATTAGAAATGAGTTTGAGTTGCAATTCCGTCTCCGCCGCCTAAAGTTCATTTCGTCTCCACCGCCTTTGACTTCTGTGCGAATCGCTGCTTTATGCGTCGC
Source organism: Leucophenga maculata (assembly GCA_035044805.1). Taxonomy (NCBI): domain Eukaryota; kingdom Metazoa; phylum Arthropoda; class Insecta; order Diptera; family Drosophilidae; genus Leucophenga; species Leucophenga maculata. Next base: position 31,488 of record JAWNNP010000991.1, on the reverse strand, counting down.
GCCAGCAGCTGAATATATTGTTTGTTCAGTTATGCTCCAACGTGTTGTTGTTGGACGCATTTAAATAGATTTAGTTTTATTCGTTATTATTAAGGGTGAAATTAATAATAATTTGTGCAACCTGCGCCGCAGGGCACATCAGTTGTGAACAAGCTTTAAAATAATAATAAACTATTTAATTATTATTAAAACCAAAAGGTGTTTTTAATTAAATCTAAAAGAGTATTTGTTTTTGGGCAAAGGTGGCTGTATATATTTTAAGTATGTTGCGCTAATGTTTAGTGGACTCATTTTGTTTTAGAATGTATTTATTATTTAGTGAATAATAATAAATACGATGGTGCGTCTTGTTTCTCTTCACCATAAATCTGTGAACTGTTCGAAATATTGAACCATAGTCACAGATTTAGAAACACAGCTTTTTTCGGAAGTATTTATAGTTTTTTACACAAGGGGGCTGGCCATACTTAATCGATAGCTGAGGATTGTTGGTATAGAAGGCTGACTCACTGGACACTTGCTGGATCGAGATTTGGCTCGTATATAAAGTGATATATGTATATGCATCGATACTGTGAGTTTGTTCTATTTTTAGAGTGTGAACCCAGCAACACTAGCGAATATGGCGCTAGTGCAACAGCTGTGACGCCGTCGATGGTGTTGGAAGTTGGACAACTTTACTGGCGCCGCCGGTGAAGCAACATTTTGGTCCTTCGAGCCGGATACGGGATGTGATCAAGTGAGTCCGTGTGTGATACAAAAACTAATAATTTTATTTGGAGACGTGCAGCTCTTAGTTTTTTGAGAAAAAAAAGCTAATATTGTTTTTATTTAATCGAAGAGTTTACAGTCCACATATCAAAGTTTTCACTAAATTCATTTTAAATTTGGACTCTCAAAAGTGTGCCTTTTTCGTGTTATATAAATATTTAATAATTTGGAATGCTATATACTTAATTCGCGCGGGTTTATAAATATATAAAAGCGTAATTTCCATTACCTGTGCATTTCCAATTACTTGTGCGTGTGTCACTCAGCTGCTTGCAAATAGCAACTGAATTTGTTGCTGCTTTGCAATTTTTCATTCTCGTTCTTTTCGTTTGAACACAGCTACAGCAGTGACAGGTCAACGCACTCGTTTTAAAAACTGTGGTTGTGTATAACTCTAATAAAAAAATAATTTGTTCATTTAGTTTACGGTGCGAGCAAAAATTATTCGGCAAATTAAAAATTTTAAACTTTAGCATTTTTTCTCTTTGCGGAAAAAAAGTAAATTCAAGTTAATTAATTTTTTGTAGAACAAGACTTTTATTTTATTTCTCTGTGTTTCTTCGGAAACCAATTAGAGTGAATAAAGTTAAATAAATTCTTGTTTTATTTGCGCGGCCCTTTTGATGAAATTAGCATCGCGGTTGTAAAGGCGTTTGCGAATAAAAGTAAAAATAAATAATTAAGAGTAGGCATATATGGAGCAACTGCATTGACCGCTCTCAGGCACAGACACACTGAGAAAAATTTCGACCAACATTTAAATCTTTTGTTTATTATTTTGAATTAATGTTTGTTTTAAATTCAAGTGCCATATTTTCGTGCACAAATTTGTTTGACGAACAAATCGAGTAATAGTTTTTCGTGCACGAAAAACTGTTACTCGATAAAAAGTGATATCTATAATGGCATCTAAATACTCTGCCAACTGGATATGTGCCTACTTGCTTACAGATCCGAAGCAAAATTTAATGACTCTCATTGCAAATTGTGCGTTGGTCAGAGACATTTGTTTAGAAAATGTTCTAAATTTCTAACACTTAGTGTTAGGTGCCGACTCGAAGAGGTTAAAAAATTAGAATTGTGATAAGCCAAGTTTTTATTCTAGTAGATGTGGTGAAAACAGAGCTTGGTCCACATCGGCTTCCAGGAACACCGGTTCTTTCCAGAAGTGAATGGGATAGCCGAGGACAGGTTGATAGTCTAATTGCAGGTTTTGATGCGATAGCTTACGGAGAAAATATGCAGGCCTATTTAGACATAGATCATCACATCGATAAGGAAGCCACAGGTGTTTCAAATGCAATTGCTGTAACGCAGCAACACTCCACGACATGTATTCAGTCATGTCACTTGAGATCTAAACGAAATATAGATCGTGGTATCGATATATATAGTCCGCGAATATTATTTACATACCCGATGGCTTTACACAGTAATTCTGTTAATTTGGAAAAGATAGTGCCTAAGGTTGCGATATTTAAAAAAATGTGTTGAAGATAGACCTAAAGAGGAACTAGTCGATCTAAGCACACACAAGGACAAGTTGCCAATTTATAGAAATAAGCAAAATAATAGAATTAGTTCGAACGAATTGCAAGGTTGTGTTATGGTGGACAAAGAACTTGGTCCTCCTTGGTGTCCACAACCACCAACTCTTTTAAAGCGCATTAAGCTCAAATATGGCAAATGCATGGGAGTTGAAAAAAGAAGCAAATGTTTTATTAATCGACTTCGGAATTATATACTAGCTTTTGTTGAGATAGTTTGTGGAGAAACTTTTCAGGCCTTTTTTAATATTACTTATGTGCAGGCTAATTCAAAAGTGCATATAGTCATCAATAAAAATATTTATTGTGTAGAAAAAGGAAAGTCTCCAATTAGGTGGCGTCAAGCCCAGGGTCTTTTCTATTTTCACAAAGGCAGACCTTCAGAGCGACAGTGTTAAAAATCGTTCACAACAGGCAGCTCTTGTATACATGGACCTGCACGGATACTGATGATCTACAAATCAGTGCGGTATTACAGATCGTCAGGTTATAATTGTAGGTCTCCAGGGTCCATCGAACGTGGTCCGCACCAATGAAGAGGACCACTGGAAGACTTCATCGTAAGCACTCTTGCATTACCGCCCCCTGCTGTGTATATGAGTAACGAGATTGGAGAGAGAGCACACCCCTTTTGTGCGGTGACTCTCGTACCACGCAGGCCTCACGCAGGCCTCCCACCGACCTACATCTGACATTTATCACGGGCATGGAGAAACGCGTCGCCTGGAAGATGAGCGGACGCATTATACTTCTCCAACACGGATGACAAGCAAGGTGTTGTAATGTTGGCAAAATCGGTCAGTGTAAATTTTTTGCTGCGAAGCTGCAAGGTGGGCGGAATGTTTTCGCCGCAAAGGGCGATAATGGGTTAGGTTTTTGTTATTTTGAAAACTTGTAAATATCAGAACAGAATTCGAAAAAGAGCAAGCGAGGGAGAAGATTCCGTTAGTAACTTCTCTCTATTAGTATTTTGTTGCTGTAATAACCCACCACCTTTTCCATAGATTTTTTTTACATTTCTTTTGATCGCTTGCATTAGAAATGAGTTTGAGTTGCAATTCCGTCTACGCCGCCTTAAGTTCATTTCGTCTCCACCGCCTTTGACTTCTGTGCGAATCGCTGCTTTGTGCGCCGCGCCAGCAGCTGAATATATTGTTTGTTCAGTTATGCTCCAACGTGTTGTTGTTGGACGCATTTAAATAGATTTAGTTTTATTTATTATTATTAAGGGTGAAATTAATAATAATTTGTGCAACCTGCGCCGCAGGGCACATCAGTTGTGAACAAGCTTTAAAATAATAATAAACTATTTAATTAATATTAAAACCAAAAGGTGTTTTTAATTAAAGTTAAAAGAGTATTTGTTTTTGGGCAAAGTTGGATGTGTATATTTTAAGTACGTTGCGCTAATGTTTAGTGGACTCATTTTGTTTTAGAATGTATTTATTATTTAGTGAATAATAATAAATACGATGGTGCGTCTTGTTTCTCTTCACCATAAATCTGTGAACTGTTCGAAGTATTGAACCATAGTCACAGATTTAGAAACACAGCTTTTACCACAAACATTTACTTACTATGTCTGCGCTTCGATCGGAAGTATTTATAGTTTTTTACCCGGTTTCGCAAGGGGGCTGGCCATACTTAATCGATAGCTGAGGATTGTTGGTATAGAAGGCTGACTCACTGGATCGAGATTTGGTTCATATATAAAGTGATATATTTATATGCATCGATACTGTGTGTTTGTTCTATTTTTAGAGTGTGAACCCAGCAACACTAGCGAATAGCGAAAAGCAAGTGCATTTATCTCTTTCAGGTGCAGGTGCACTGAGAGAAGTTTTCGATGCTCAAATTGTATGTTCGATAGTTTGAATGTTTGTCTGTTCAAGTTGATGTGCCACATTTTCGTGCACGAATGTTTTACCAACATATTCAAGTGGCAGGTATCCGACCACTAATAATAATATGTTATATTCATAATGGTATCTGACAAAATTTTAAATATATAGTTGCGTAGACAATTTATGCGAAAACAAACTGTTGAAATGGTAAATTTTTTTCTGATTCTCAGCATATACAATTGTGCATTATATAAAAATAAAGCACAACATTTTGTTGCACAAAGCTTCGGATAACTTTAATAATTATGGAAGGTAACAGAACAATTTCAGTAGTGAGTAAAAAAGAAAGAGCGTCGTGTTTGGGTTTTGTTGTTTCTGCCTGGTATATTTAACAAGGTAGGAGCCGAAGCGTCACTCAGTAGTATAAATTTTGAGAAAGGCAGAATGATCAAAAAAGAGTGAAGACAACCACAACTTGTAGTTGAAAACAAACGAACGCAATGTAGGAATAATAAAAAATGCTTTCAGTTCAAAATACATTCGCACACTCCAATGTATTAGCATGTGTATTAAAATAAAAAAAACAATCATGCGTGGAAACTACCTTTCCTTTTGACTATCGCCAACGAACTAAAATTTTAAACAACAGGAAAGAAGAAGATAAATGTGTGGGCATCTACCTTGTTAAGTATACCTTGGTTTCTGCTGCATAAAACGTGGTAATAAAAAAAAGAGACGATTACTTTAGTTGAGTCGAATCGTTTATACACGTTTACGATGTCTTCTTTAATGCGTTACAAATTTTATAACAAATCGAATGTACCATTCCGAAATATGAAAAAGCATCAAAAACAATTATGAGAGACATATAATTTTAATAATTATTTATTTTAATATTTCTTTATTTATGTTTAGATTTATAAGATAATAAACGAACCGTTGATAAGCCCTGTCTTTGACTTTCTTTTCTACGGTTGAGTTAGTGCGGAGAATGACATTTTTCTAGCCTAAATTTTCAATGGCATGCTACAATTTTAAGTTGACCCGCGTGTCCTGCTACGCAACTCTTTCCATTTCGTTTTTATAAGATCACGTCACAACATATAGCTGAACCCCGAACGCTTCGCCCATGACCAGTATATCCTTATCATTATTCATTGCCATTACCCATTGCCATTACCCATTACGATTGCCCCTTATCATTATTCATTGCCATTAACCATTGTCATTACATATTACGATTACCCCTTACGATTACCCATTACCCTTTACGATTACCCATTACGAACACTCATTTCTATTACCCTTTATCATTGCCATTACCACTACTTACTTAAATGGCCGTCAACCGCCTACCGGCCATGGCCGCATCTAGAAAAGCGCGCCAGCCTACATAGTCTAGTGCGCGCTGGCGCCAGTCGTTTTGAATGCTAAGTACGGAGAGATCTCTCCATACCTGGTCATTCCATCGAGTGCCCGGTCGTCCTCTATTTCGGCGTCCACCAATTAAGTTTGGGCCATGTAAACCATGCGTGCTGGAGCTCTTTCATCCATTCGAATGAGGTGCCCAGCCCAGTGCAGTCGCTGGAATTTTATGCACTCAAAAAGTCGGCAAACCATCATTCTTTGAGACAATCCACAATTCATCCATTGGACAGTTCCGGTCTGCTAATTCATCTCCGCTAAACTGTAAAAACGAGTTGAAATCCTGCTCCAATCAGTGTATTCCAGGTTGCGGTGCTAAACAACACTGTCTCGGCGAGTGCTATTGAAATGTGCTTTTGGAAAATAAACTAAGTTCTCATTGGTTTATTCCTCCATTACATTTCTCCATCAAAAACCATTGTATCTCATGGATTTTCAAATGCTTTTTATATGTACATGAAATTTGAGGACTGGGACACAAATGTCAGTACTTTTCTCCTTTCACCAAATACTAATCAACGATGGGTGTGCGTGTCCAAATGAATGGCGGTTGGCAGGGTTCTTAAACCCTTTCCGGATCATGATGAACAAGTTCGGCAAGAAAAAATATCAAAATAAAAAGATGTCTACCAATCGAAATTTGTATACAGCGATTTCCGAATTTAATAATCAAATTATCACGTATATAATGTAAACCGGAGAAAAATGTAAAAAAATCTTGGAAGTATTTTGACGCACATGTAGAAATTGTAAAAATTTATTTCTTGCATACAAACTGCGTTTGAAGATGATATGATGAAAATGCATTATTTTTAGTCAATATTCAGTTGTATGTCTCAAACGTAAGTGCCATTAAAGTGCTAACAACTAACAGACCGCAGAGAAACATACAAGCGGACAGACCAAGATACAAAGAGACTTGACTCATAATCCAGTATATGAATACTGGATTATCTTAGGGTATATGTACACCCTGCCAAGGAAGTATAGGTATCTGCTTAACTACTACATCTAGGGTAGTAGTTAGGCAGGTAAATTGTTTTCCCAAGTATGTAACACAGTGCTTAATAATTAGCGCGATCTGTCAGCACTACCGAAGTCGACTGAAGCAGCTGCTGTGTTTAAGTCCGTCGACCTCGGTAGTGCATGACGATTTCTAGATAGTCTTGAAAATTAAGATTGGATAGTTTTTATAATTTGTAACTCGCATGTTCTTATAGTTCGTGAAAAAAAGAAAAATTTTGTGAAGCTCAATGCCTTTTATGAAAAAAATATGTTGTGTGCAGGGATAAACTTTGACGAGCTCTTTATGTTTGCATTTTTGAACATTAAAAAATCTGACTGACCCGATTCATAAATATATATCTATATTTAAGTGTTGCAGATCAGCAGATGAGTTTCATCAAATGAGTGTGTGTTTGTATGTATGTCCTACTAATATTATGAATGCGAAAGTTTGTATGTATGGATGTATGTATGGATGTATGGATGTTTCTTCGTCTGAATTTTGGTATAGAGATAGATGGGATGATGGAAAAGAACATAGGCTACGTATAGTTTCACAAATGAGGCAAAATGAGAAAAGAAATAAGATACTTTTCATCGGAAGATCCGCGGACGAAGTCGCGGGTAAAAGCTTGTTATGTATATTAACAAATATGTTGCCAAGAAGTATATATGTTCTTTTTATCTTTTCTTTTGTTCAGCACTAAATCATTTTTAGCATTATAACATTTTTCATATCTGATGCTTAAAATGATTTTATTTTATAGGGGGTTTACTTATTGGAAACAATATTTCGTATTTCTTAGTTGTACCAGATTTCAACACCTTAACATCCACAAGGCTGGCTGAGTCCAGATCAAATAACACGCAAGCAAATTGATCATTTTTTGATTGATGGAAGGCACGCATCGAGCGTGTTGGACGTGCAAACGTTACGTGTTCCCAACATTGACTCGGACCACTATCTTGTCGCAGCATTGCGCACGTTCCAACATGCAACGAAATCTAGACGTCACAAGTTACAATCAGAACAGACTATCGCAGCCTTTTCAAACACACTCTCCCGACTGCTCCGGGAAACCTCTCCGTCTTCACAAGGTATATGTGAGTAGTGGCAACATATTACCCGCTCCATGGATAGGGCTGCCAATGATGTCATTGGTTATACAAAACCTTTAAAGAATTCTTAGTATGAACTCCTTTTCATACTCAAGAAAAAGCAGCAAGAAAGGGGGGAGTTTAAGGATGTTGAGATGTTACTTGACAGAAATGAAGCTCAAAAAATATATCAAAAGGTCAAGCGTCTGACTGAAAGTTTCTAACCTGGAGTGACTTTCTGTAAGGATGACAATGGAAATCTGGTAACGGATGAACAGGAATCACTGAGATTATGGAGGAGTCATTTTTCCAACCTACTAGGAGGCGATGGAGCGCAAAATTCCGCCGATAGAGCAATGACACCGGAACCACCAGTTAATGATGGTACTATTGTAGAGCCACCGGACTATAACGAGGTCAATTCAGTTATTAAAAAGCTGAAAAATATCAAAGCGGCTGGCTCTGATGGGCTGCCAGCTGAGTTATTTAAGACAGGCGGCGAAGAGTTGGTTAGGAGTATACACCAACTTTTATTCAAGATATGGTCCGATGAACGCATACGCAATGACTGGAATCTCATTGTTCTCTGTCCAATCTTTAAGAATGGAGACCCTGCTGTTTGCGCCAACTACCGCGGAATAAGTCTTCTTTCCATTGGATATAAGATTCTGACGAGCGTATTGTGTAATAGGCTGAAGCCATATACGGATTTACTGATAGGAGTATATCAGTGTGGCTTCAGGCCAAAAAGGTCGACCAGTGACCAAATATTCACATTACGCCAAGTCTTGTCGATCTATTTGTCGATTACAAAACTGCTTTCGACACGCCGATACGATCGAAGTTTTTTAACGCCCTGTCTGCACTAGGTATCCCGGCAAATGAATGAGGACAAGACGGAGTACTTGGTGTCTTCTCGCACTCCGTCATCGCATCTTGGACGATCATTGACGATGGATAACTTCAACTTCAGTGTTGTAGAAAACTTCGTCTATCTTGGAACAGAAATAACCAACAACAACAACGTCAGTCTAGAGATCAGGCGAAGAATGACGCTTGCAAACAGATGCTTTTTGAGCTGAGCAAGCAAATAAGAAGTAAAGCCCTCTCCCGAAAGACGATATTAAAGATCTATAAGACTCTGATACTCCCAGTCCTATTGTATGGCGCAGATGCATGGACCGTGATTGAGTCAGATGAAAGTCTTCGAGAGGAAGATTTTTCGGTCCTATTAGAGTCGGTGATGTCCCGCATTAGATCCCACATGAACCGCGAGCTATACGAGCTATTCGATGAGGTTGACATAGCCCAGCGCATAAAATTCCAGTGGCTGCACTGGGCTGGGCACCTCATTTGAATGGATGGAAGAGCATGGTTTACAGGAGAGTCACAAGCTTGATTGGTGGACGACGAAATAGAGGTCGACCGGGCACTCGATGGAATGAATAGGTATGGAGAGATCTCTTCATCCTTGGCATTCTAAACGACTGGCGCCAGCGCACACAAGAGGCTGGCGCGCCTTCCTAGACGCGACCATGACCGGTAGACTGTGGACGGCCATATGAGTAAGTAAGTAACTTTTGCGATTGGAGTTGGCGACGACTTGCAAAAGCTGAACACTTGCCGATGCTTCGACTTGTACTTGTAACTTCCAACGTCTACTAGAACACGTATCGCCTGGGAAGCCTCTGAAGAGCCGTTCGGAGGTGAGCTAATTGTGAGAAGGCGAAAATACCCTCTTAATTTGTATGTTTGTGCGCTGAGTTTGGGAAAAAATAACTCCATTGAAAACACAAAGCAAGCCTAGGAAAGATCCCCATGATCCGCAAACGATGTAGGGTCAACATTTTAAAAAAAAAATCAATGTTGGCAGCATTTCTTTAGATTTTTTAAAAACTTTGTCTAATTATAGTACTATATAAGAAAAGAAAAAGTGTATACATTTTTTTTTTTTAAATCTTCAATATTTTGATTTTTATCGGACATCAAAGTTCAAATTTTGTAGAAGTTTTGTGTTTTTAGTATGTGCTTTGAGTATGAGTATCTTGGAGACATTGAAACCGATTTAGTTCGTGTTTTTTTTTTGTATAATAGGTAAAAATTTAATTTGAAAGAAATATTAGCCAAAACCTTAATTATTAATCTAAAAAAAAAGGTATTAGATGTAAAGGGAGAGGGCTTTAGATGAATCGTTGTTAGAAAGCTTAAATTTAGAAGAAAGAAGTTTAGTTTGTTACCGGTGGCGATTATGCAAGATATGGTCCGATGAACGCATACCCAATGACTGGTATCTCAGTCCTATCTTTAAGAAAGGAGACCCCGATGTTTGCGCCAACTACCGTGGAATAAGTCTTATTTCCATCTTGTATATATCTATCTGTGTATGTATGTATGTATGTATGTATGTTCCTTATAGGAAACAAAACCATCCAACCGATTGAGCTGAAATTCACAGACGATCTTCAGTTCATTCAGGAGAGTGTTCGAGTAAAGTTTGGTCAAAATCGAAGGGGGCTGTGCCCCACCACCCATACAAGCGATAAACAAAATTCAACATATCTTTGCATCCATCTGAGCTACGGGGACGAAATTTATTACACATGTTTATGGGATCGGGAAAAGTAATCGTGTTAAGTTTGGTCAAAATCGGAGGGGGCTAAACCCACCCCTATACAAGCGATACAAAAAAATTCAACATATCTTTGCATCTATCTGAGGTACGGCAACGAAATTTGTTACACATGTTAATGGGATCGGAAAACTAATCGTGTTAAGTTTGGTCAATATCGGAGGGGGCTATACACACCCCTTTACAAGCGATACAAAAAAATTCAACATATCTTTGCGTCTTTTTGAAGTACATGGATAATATTTGGTATACATGTTAATGGGGTCCGATGAAGTAATTAAGTTAAGACAAGACAATAAAGTTTCATAGTTTAAAAGATAAAAAAAGTTATTTGATTTTTCGGTTTTAAATATAGCTGTAAGAAGTAGAGAACTGCTTGGAGTCGAGTAGGAGGAGAATATATTGTGTGTTGAAAATAATTTTTACTGGGCACAGCAAAGCGTGCCGGGTACAGCTAGTTGGATATAAGACTCTGTCGAACGTTTTGTCTAATAGGGTGAAGCCATATACGGATTCACTGATAGGACTATATCAGTGTGGCTTTAGACCCAAAAGGTAGACCAGTGACCAAATATTCGCATTATTTCAAATCTCGGAAAAGACTGGTGAGTTTAATAAAGATACACACCACCTGTTCGGACTCAGCCTCGCTGAGTGCATAAATAAAAATGCGCAGAAATTCTTATAATTCTAACCAGCCGATTGCTGCCTGCTTTAATGCACTTCTATTTTCAACTAACTTATAAATGACAACAATGATTTAGCTTAGCCTATGCGTACGAAATAAAGGACAATGATAATAGAAAACTCTCACTCTCATGAGTGGAGATAGCAAATATGACTGTTAGTGATGTGTTATTTAAATGACAATTAGATAAAAGATAATTCTATATGTATAATAATTCATTAGTAACTTATTTCTAACTTATAATATATGATGCGCTCCGACATACTCCGCCCGTTGAAAGGACCCTAGTAGCTTTCAAGATATATTTTCTATTGGGAGTGGTGCCACTTTTCGAATTGGACGCCGTAGTATGCCTTTTGAAGTCTTTATGTCGACAACACGTACCCGTCCGTCTGATCCAGGACAAGTATTTGTAATGCGCCCTAGCAGCCACTGCTGAGGTGGTGTGTTGTCTTGATGAATGATAACAAGTTGACCGGGTGTAATGTTAGATTCTGTGGTAAGCCATTTGGAGCGCGATTGTAGAGTATGAATGTAATCACGCCGCCATAGGTCCCAGAATCGCTGCTTCATATATGTGATTCGTTGCCAACGCGTCAGATATGACACTTTATTGTCATCGACCGCTGGCTCAGGTAATGCCATGAGTGACGAACCAATAAGTAGATGCGCTGGGGTTAGCGCTTCACCATCATTAGGGTCGTCCGAGAGTGCGACGAGAGGTCTAGAGTTGAGGATCGCTTCTGCTTCGAGTGCGACCGTTTGCAACTCTTCAAATGTGAGATATGTGCTGCCCATGTTTTTGACGAGTAGTTGCTTCATCGACTTTACGGCTGCCTCCCATAAGCCACCAAAGTGTGGTGCGCGGGGAGGTATGAACTTGAACTCAAAACCCATGCTAGCGCTGAGACACTCCAGGCTGCTCAAAGATTGCTGATTATAAAATTGTTGTTTCCAGTCATCAAGCTGTGAAGAAGCACCAACAAAATTTGTTGCGTTGTCGCAGTATATTCGTTGTGGGATACCTCTGCGGGCAATAAAGCGCTTTAAGCAAAGAATAAACATATTAGTAGACAAATCGGATATAAGTTCTACATGTACCGCTTTCGATGAGAAACAAATAAATACTGCTAGATACGTCTTATAAGGAACCTTGCTGCGAATGCGACAAGACGTAAGAAATGGTCCACATAAGTCTACACCCGATACGAGAAATGGTCTGTTTGTCACAAGCCGATCAGCTGGAAGTGAACCCATAATTTGTTGTAGTAGACGAGGTTTGTAGTGAAAGCAGTGAGTGCAACGTCGGACTACTTTTCTTGCAATTTGTCGTGCGTTAATGACCCATATTTGCAGTCGCAGTAGTCCAATAAGTGCTTTTGGACCAGCATGCATGTGCTTCAAATGAAGATGCTCGACAAATCTCCACGTAAATTTATGGTCTTTCGGAAGAAGTATTGGAAATTTTGCGTCAATAGATATAGGCGCGTTAGTTAAACGTCCTCCAACGCGTATAACTGTAGCATTTCGTCTAGCCAATTCTATTTCAGTTAAGAATGGCGTCAATTTTTGTAAGTCTGGTTTGAGCACTTTTTGTGCCCTTAGTAACGAAATCTCTTTAGCAAATGATATTGCTTGAATTGACGATGCGACGAAAAGAAAGGATTGCTGCAGTTCTGTAGATGAAATGTGCAATACACTTTCAATAGTCAATTTTTTATTGACTGGGATTTTGTTGAATACTCGCAACACGTAAGCTGTAACCCGAAGAATACGACGATACGATGATATTCGATTTACAATTTGCTCGATTATGTTTGCCTCGTTGCCACTATTGCTACACTTAAGAACTGTTGTTTTGCGTTTTTCGAGCTCCGATTCGTTGAACGTACAATTCGACGATGAATTTGGCCATTCAGATGATGCAGTTTAAGAAACGCTGGCCCGGTAAACCAAGTCGTTTTCAACAGCTCGACTGCCTGACAGCCACGAGACCGGCTGGGTTTTCTTTCCCTGGTACATGCTGCCATGTTATATCAGATGAATTACTCTGAATCTCAGAAATGCGATTAGCGACGAAACAGTTGAGTTGCGAAGAATGCATTTTGAGCCAATGCATGACGATTTTCGAGTCTGTCCAAAAGAATATAGAATTTGTAAATCTTGAAAATTTGTATTTGACTTTTTTCCATATTTGACTTAGCAAAAATGCAGCGCATAATTCTAACCGAGGAAGTGATATAGCTTTAATTGGTGCAACTTTTGATTTTGCCATTACAAGTGTTGTTATGTACTCTCATTTATGTTTGCGCGCAAATATATGCAACAGCCATATGCTTTTTGCGACGCATCCGCTAATCCGTGAATTTCACAAGCATGAAATTTTGAAGTGTGTATGTATCGAGGAATTTCAATGTCATTCAAATGTTGTAAGTCCGATTCAATTAATTGCCATTGAGTCTGTAATTCCGACGGAAGAGGATCATCCCAATCGAGCCGATGCATCCAAAGTGTTTGCACGAAGATTTTGCAGCGTATTATTACTGGACTCAATAACCCAAGTAAATCATAAAGTCGAGCGACGACAGATACTACAAATCGTTTTGTAGCACATGAACTTATCGGTAGATCGTAGTGAAAACAAAAAATATCTGTCTTTGGTTTCCATGACATTCCAAGCGTCTTGTCCGTCAAGTTTAAAGTGAAAATCGGCATCAGTTTCGGTTAAGTGACTTACATTCCATTTAGCTAGCTCCAACCCTGCCTTTGACAATATTTGACTTATTTCCGAAGTTTTAAGCTGTAGTTCGGCAACATTATCTGCACCTGTGAGGAGGTCGTCTACGTACATGTCCTCTTCTAAAACACAAGCTCCGATCGGGAACTCATGCTTGTACTTATCTGCGATGAACTTTAGGCTGCGTATGGCCAGAAATGGTGCACATGACATACCGTATGTGACAGTGTTCAACTGAAATAATTGCAAAGGTTCGTTAATAGAAGCTCTCCAGAGTATAAGTTGACAGATTCGATCTTGAGGGTCGACAATAAATTGCCTATACATTTTTGAAATGTCGGCAGTTACTGCATATTTGTGGAAGCGAAATGATAATAATGTAAATATTAGATTTTGTTGGATCGTCGGTCCAACCATTAAAATGTCATTGAGAGATAACTGTGATGAAGTTTTCGCTGACGCATCAAATACTACACGCAGCTTTGTGGTAGTGCTTTGTGGGCGTATTACGCAGTGATGTGGTATCACGTAATGCGGCTTAGTAACATCGAATTCTGTTATAGGTTGCATGTGATGAAGTTTTAAATATTCATCCATGAATGCCGTGTACATAGTTTTAAGTGGTATGTGCCTTTCCAAGCGCCGTTCAATTTGTAAGAATCTTCGTTTCGAGTTTTCTAGTGAACTCCCAAGCTTCTCTGGTGATTCCTTAAATGGTAAGCTAACTTGAACTCGTCCTGAATCAAGTAGCTTACTGTGCTTCATGAAATGATCTTCACAGGCCTGCTCTTCCGGAGAATAAGGTTTATCATTTTCAGTCTTGAAATCCTCTATTTCCCAAAATCGCCTTAATGCATTGTCCAAGCCGTGACAATTTGCTACGTTGCACTTGAAGACACTGGAGCGAATGCTGTCGTCGATTTTGCCGCCAATAATCCATCCTAGTGATGTGTTAAGTAAGCACGGTAGGCCTGGTCCTAGTGCTATTTTGCCTCCTGTTAATAAATCAAAAAATTCTTGTGTGCTATTAAGGGTCATGTTCCATCGTAGATCGGGTGCTAATCAATTTCTCGGGTTGTCTGAGTGATATTGATTTAGTAACAGCAAAATTTAATTTCCACTGTTCAATTGACAGTCTTGACCGAATGGTTGTTAGAACTGAATGCTTCATACGAGTACGTACGTCAGCTATGCCTGAAATTTCATATGTTTGCCTTTCAAATTGCAATTGTAACAGCTTAGCCAGTTCTTCCGTAATAAAATTAATTTCAGAACCGGAATCAAGCAACGCGCGTGCAGGCTGGAATGTACCAAACTTGTCTTGAATGAGTACAATAGCTGTAGGAATGAGTGCACGCCGTGAATGCCGTGATATCAATGAAACAGCATGATTTATTGAAGTATGCGATTGATGATCTTGAGTTTTCAGCTGAGCCTGTGCTCGTAATGCTGAATTTTGCTCCGATTGAGCAAACCGATGCAAGGACGTATGTGTAAACCTTGACATACACGACAACGAGCTTTTGATTGGCATTGAGTAGCCATGTGGTTTTTGCGTAAACAGTTTAAGCAAAGTGACGAATGTTTAACAAATTGAAATCGCTCTGCAACACTTAATGACGTAAACGTTGGACATGTTCCGAGAAAATGATCTGAAGAAGCACATTTTGGACAGTTACTCTGAGTAGATACGAAAGCTCTTTTGCTACTGTCCTTTTGTTTCTCCACTTTTTGTTTATCTCTAGGACTTGCTCTTAGCATTACTCAGAATTTTATAGCAGTCATTCCATTCTGAGCAATTCTATCCTGACTCCATGGGCGCTGTTCGTGTCTGCATCAACCTTGAACATAACGAAATGGATTAAAATTGCGTTCATAACATTTTCCTCAGAGCCTAAAGAAAGTAAAGATGAACGCAGTGCAGATACTTTATCTAACATTGAACGAAGTGACACTGCATCTGATTTCGGCATACTTGAAATATCAAACAAACTTGAAATATGCTCATTAAAAATAAGCACTTTTTGTCGTACCGATCGTTACTCCTCCATCACTTGAAACGAAGAAACTACGCTCAAAGCAGCACCTGAGAGACACGTCAATAAATAGTTGAACTTATCAAGTATTGAGATAGACAAGTCATCATCCACTAAATGTTTAAATGCTGAGATAAATCGCTTGTAGTCACCATACTTGCCATCGAATTTCGGTAACTTAAGTGCAGGTAAACGACTGTGATGTCCATTGATGCATGTCGAATTCAAAAAACTAGCCTCATCTAGTTTTTCTTTCTTGCCCTGAGTAGTGAGTTTAAGAATTAATGCTTTGGCTGCAACAAAAATGTCCTCAATTTCTTCGCGTTTATTATCCGTTGGGTCTAACTTTTCGATACTTGTTTGTACTTGGCATAATTGGTCGAAATACGAATCCAAAATTTTAGAACGACATTCTAAGGCTTGTATATCACTATTCTTTTTTTCAGTTTCAACGCGAACTTTTATGCTAAGAATATTTTTTTCCATTGTTGAACGTTGTTGGCTTAATGCAGCCAATTGCTGCTTTATTTCTACTGTTGTCATGTTAGCAGCAGCAGAAATAACCAAACGCAATTAATTGTGTAAAAAGAACCAAACGAAAATAACCAAACGAAATAGCTCAACGCAGAATAAGTGTAGCAAGTGGTGTAGAATAACTCAAAGAGTGAGCGAGATCGTACAGTTGTGATGCGTTGCGAATATCACTCAATGAGTGCAGTAAAAAAACAAAGTTGTGTAAACTGTTAAGTTCGCTACCCAACTAAGACAAAAATCGAGAAGATGACTACCGTTGCGAGCAAATGTATGTAACTAATATGTACACATATACGTATGTATGTATATATATAATAATAAATATGTAAAAAATATATATTTATTTCCAAAATCGAATGTGGTTAAGCTTACGGTTTTGAGTAACGGTTCCGATGTGCGAATAGTTGTCGTTGCCAATTCCAATTTCTTCTTGTTGTATGTTTGTATGTAGAAATTTTAAAAACGTTCCAATGTTGAATTGTTGTTGCCTTTGCCGCTATTATGCGTTGATCGCGTTGCAACAACTCCGACGACTTGATGTAGCAGCTATCTTTCCAGGCGATGTGATAATCCCGTGGCCAAGGTAGTTGCTCCGACGATTGTCCAATGTATTTGATGTAGCAGCTATGTATCTCTCCAGGCGATGTAAGAATCCCGTGGCAGAGGTAGTTGCTTCGATGATTGTAATGTATTTTCAGAACGGCCGTACCGTCCTGTCACGGTCGCCAAATGTTCGGACTCAGCCTCGCTGAGTGCATAAATAAAAATGCGCAGAAATTCTTATTATTATAACCAGCCGATTGCTGCCTGCTTTAATGCACTTCTATTTTCAACTAACTTATAAATGACAACAAAGATTTAGCTTAGCCTATGCGTACGAAATAAAGAACAATGATAATAGAAAACTCTCACTCTCTTGAGTGGAGATAGCAAATATGACTGTTAGTGATGTGCAAATTATTTAAATGACAATTAGATAAAAGATAATTCTATATGTATAATAATTCATTAGTAACTTATTTCTAACTTATAATATATGATGTGCTTCTACACCACCTATTTGTCGACTATAAACCTGCTTTCGAAACTCAGATACGATGGATGTTATTCGACGCCATGTCTGCACTAGGTATCCCGGCAAAGATTGTCCGTCTTTGCATAGCGACGCTATCTAACTCTCCGACCCCTTTGATACCAAGAGAGGTTTCAGGCAGGGCGATGCTCTGTCGTGCGATTTTTTTCAATCTTCTGATGGAATATATCCTACGCCAGTGCCCGTACATACAGAGTAGGTCGGGCTCGATCTTCCAAAAGGAAGTGATGCTGCTCGCTTACGTCGAAGATATCGATATTAGCGGTACGCAGGTACGGCGAGTCAGCAAAGCGTTCTCGGAGATTGAAAAACAGTCTCGGCTCATGGGTCTAGCGGTGAATGAGGACAAGACTGAAGTTCTTGGTGTTTTCTCGTCACTCCGACAGTCAGCGTCGTTGGACGGTTTGCAACTTCAGTGTTGTAGAAAACTTCGTCTATCTTGGAACAGAGATAACCAGCAACAACAACGTCAGCCTGGAGATCAGGCGAAGAATCACGCTTGCAAACATATGACTTTTTTGGCTGAGCAAGCAAATGAGAAGTAAAGCCCTCTCTCGAACGATCGAAATTAAAGATCTTTAAGACGCTGATACTCCCGAGATTCGAGTCAGTATGAGCATAGCGTTGAAGAGTCTTCGAGAGGAATTTCGATCCTATTCGAGTCGGCGACGAGTTAAGGTCCCGTATGAACCGCGACGATCTACGAGCTATTCGATGAAGTTGACATATTCCAGCGCATAAAATTCTAACGGCTGCAATGGGCTGGGCACATCTACCACCGAATGGATAAAAGAGCTTCAGCACGCATGGCTTACATTGGTCCCAAACTTGATTGGTGGACGCCGAAATAGAGGACGACCGGAAGACGGTTGACTGCCATTTAAGTAAGTAAGTAAATAATATTATCGTTTTATTGAAAAATCCAGGAAACAATTAAAACTTCCAACTCGACTTTAGTACTTCATGTTACATAGTAGGCTGAAACCTACGATAACAATGTTTTTACCACTTCGTTGAGACGCATGCATGTTATGAAATTTGTAGGTAGTCTTGCACTAGTAGGACACATAGATTATATTCTCTAAGTATTCTTTACTCACAGTATTTCACCCACCCAATCTGTATAAATTTGCAAGAGCAAAAAACCAGCTCATATTGTATGAATAGCCCTAAACAAAAATTAAGACTTGCAATATTGGGGATTGTACCACAACTGCATTCGCATGAGTTTTTCCAAATAAAGTTGATTTGCCTCCAATTTATCGTATATGTATACGCTATGTATTGTAGATTATCATACAAATATATTTAGAATTTCTTCTATTTTTTATTTGGATGTTGTGTGTCAAATGTGAATCATACGACACTGTTGGCGCTAAAGTATTTGAATTTAAGCTGACTTTCTTTTGTTTTTACTATCATCATTTTCACTAACCTAATCATTATATAATAGTACTCAATATTTATTTATGGCCATTTTGATCATTTTTGCTATTTACTTTTGCTGATATGTTTTGCCACCACGCTTAAGATTGACAACATTTAATCAAATCGTATATGATAATTGGACAAAAGGCAATAAAAAAGTTCTTAAAAAGTATTAAGTGTCATATTTCCTGTATAAATATTCCAAATTGTTATGGAAATCAACAAAAAAGAGAGCAGAAATTTTAAATTCACCTAGAGTTTTAATGAATTTCTCAAGATTTGAAGGGCAGCTTTGAGAGAGAATGATAAAAAAATATAAACAAATATTTCCTAGTTTCATAATTAGAACAGCTAAAATGCCAAAGTATTTGCAGAATGTTGCTTAAATAAAAAAAAATACCTTCTACACTGCAGTTAAAATTATCAGTAGCATAACTTTAATTGAATATGAGCAAGTTATATGTATATTGCGGTCAATTATCTGCGCGATTGTGGATGATGATATTACTGGCAAACGACGAAAAACCACGAGATACAAATGATGACAAAACAGCGGGGTTGATCAGAGAAGTAATGAATATATACTGCCACTTTAGCTCCTATTGAATATTTCAATATTAAATGAAGTTGACTGAAAAACTAACATGGACGATAAACATTCTGAAAACCATCGTAAAGAGGATAGGATATGGATGAGGATAGCAAGGTGAAAGGTTACAAGCAGGATTATATTTATTATTTTATACTTCATTTGTACGAGGGTTGCTACATATATCTCTAGCCTGAGCAACAAAACATGTTGCCAGATGCAATGTAACGTCTCCATCGTCTAACATTTTTGTTTAGGCCTTAGCTTACTGTGAACACTTTGACGTACGAGCGAAATTTGGTTTGCTTTACAGGCACATTTTCGTCCTATGATTTATTACGAACTTCGACGTGGATTATCAAGACAAGAGTGCACCAATCAACTTAAATCAACTTTTGGTGATGAAGCTCCATCCTTGGCCATTGTGTAAAACTGGTACAACGAATTCAATCGTGGCCGCAGGTCGCTCACCGAAGAATTTCGTGAAGGTATTCCAAAATCGGTCGTTGTGCCAGAAAACATCGATGCTGTGTGTGAACTGATAAAGCAGGATCGTCATGTGACATACCGTGAGATTGAGGCATCCCTGGGCATTAGTATGACTAGCATACATACAATATAACATGAATATTTGGTCGTCAGAAAGGTTTGTTCAGTTTGGATACCGCATAATTTGACAATCGCTCAAAAGAAGGCTCGTGTCGATTGGTGCAAACAAATGCTGAAGAAATTCATGCGAGGTGCGTCAAAAGCCGTCTAAATCGTGACATTTGTCGAAACGTAGATATAGGCGTATGAGCCCCAAACAAAACAGAGGTCGAACGTATGTGTCTTTTAAGACGAGCAAAATCCAACAAAAATTGGATTGGATTCCGTGTGGAAAGAAGGATGAACTGAGGAAAACCAACCGACGACGACGAATCATACTTTATCACGATAATGCCAGCTCTCATACTTCGGCCGAATCTAATTGATTTGTCATCCGGCGTACAGTCCGAACATGGCACCAAATGATTTTTTGCTGTTCCCTCACATCAAAAATTAACTGCGCGGACAGTAGTTTCAAACTCCCGAAGAAGTTGTTGATGCCTTCAAAACGCATGTGTTGGAGGTATCTCTTTTGGAGTGGCAAAACTGCTTCACAAAATGGTTCGGGCGAATACAAAAGTATATCGATCTTAATGGTGAATTTTTTGAAAACCAATAAATAAATTTTTTCTCATAAATTACCGTTTTTTCAAGATTAGGCTAGATATATATGTAGCAACCCTCGTATCATTACATATTTATTGAAAAGCTACTAATTTATATTCGAGTAATAAAAAAATATTAGTAAGCTTATTAAAGATTTAGTAACAAGAGCTGCAAACAAATAAAGTAATGAAACAAGGCCAAGCAAATCAGAGTTATGTCGAAAGAAGTATATTCCTACAGCCGGAAAAATAAGGTACATCGATAAGAAAAAAACACAGTGCAAAAAAGCGGGTGAAATAAATTGTTTTCGCCCTTGAACCTCAAAGAAGCAATAAAGTGCTGTGTTTAATGGAAAGCCCCTTGGTAGTGAGGCTTTTTACCGACATCACTCAATAACATCGCTGCCAAATGTTTGGCCATATAATGAAATATTGTAACATGCGACTTATATGCTTTAAATCGTTAATCTAAAGATATGCCTGCCAAATGGGAACAATGCAAAGAACAGCACACAGCGAATTTTAAAGGATTTACCACCAACATTCCCACATCGTACAGTTAACAATACATTCCCAAATTTATTTCCAAATGATGAGAAAAATATTAACAATGGTCCACATAATCAAACTTTCGTGATTGTCAATAAGTGTGGTTGACAATCATGACTTTGGTAACTTTGAGTAACGGCAAAGGATTCAACCCTAAGCACCTATAGTGGGACTCACAGCAATTAAATCCAAAAGTGGGGAGAGGTTTCTCAGTGAATTTCGGATGGGAGTAAACTAACGTTTTCGACTGATCCGGATCTTTTTGGTGCACTAATCCGTATGTAAAAATAAGAAATTTTCTATTTGAAAAAAGGAGAATACAAAAAAAATATAAATTAAATCGCGGTGCCGCCTATAAATGTGTTGCGGTTAAATTTATAGGCGGCACCTTCTATAAAATAATAAGGTGACGTCAGACGTTTTCATGAATCTTCACGCAAATAAAATGGATCAAAAGAAAACTTTCAGCAAATAAGAGATTTGCAAGTGGTATTCCGATTTCTTTGAAACTGCGGAAAATAATAGTCTTAGGTAAGGTAGATTAAGAGTTATAGATAATAGAGTAATAAATACTATAGTATCAGACATAGCGGACACAAAAGTTGGCATAGCCCATAAAACTATAGAAGCGGAAACAAAAGTCTGCACAGTCTAAATTTATTAATTTTGCACGCGCTCTCATGCAAAGCATTGCAATATTTAATTCACACGCGCCCTAATTTTTCTTGCAACTCTTACAAACCTAAATTAAAACGTGCTCTTCAATTATTGTAAATCATTGCATTTTCAATAACTACGCGTTCTTATTTTTTGCCAATTATTGCAAACGTCACTGCAACCACAACATAAAATATTGCTTTCCAAACACTATAAATAGTTAAGAATAATTCAGTCAGTCGAAATCAAGTCGAAACCAAGTACGAGTTACGAGTAATAATTAAATAAGTTATAATACAAGTGTTATATATAAAACAGTGTTAATATAACTACAAAAAAATCAATAAACCTTAATCTAGGTTTTAATTATTAAAAAAAAAACACAGAAACATTCAGTTTCTGCAACGAATAGGACGACTTGAATACACAGAGACATCTAGCTCATGTGCAGATCCTTTAAGCACATAGACAGATGTTACCAATCATACAAGAAGAACAGCAACAACTGGAGAAACAACCACAAGAACAACAGCAACAACTCGAGAAACAACAACAAGGAAAACAGTAGCAACAACAAGAAAAACAACAGTAGCAGCAACAGTAACAATAAGAACAAAAAAGCAAGGACAACAGAAGCAGCAAAATAAGGTTAGAAATATCTTAGAATATTTAAGTATACACTTTATACATTACAGTTAAACAAACACTGTACAAGTACTAAATACAAAAAGGGAAAATGACAGAAACACCTTCTGTTATCTTAAATCCTTTAAAGTTTCTTGAAACATTGCCAGAATTTCATGGCAACAGAAACGATCTAAAGATATTTTTATGCTTAGGATAGAATCCACCCAATCTTACAAAATTATGACACGTTTTCTCAAGCACATTTTTCCGATATCATAAAAATTTAGGGAACAGCTAGGGAGGTCATGACCATTAATTACCATGCTACCTCATGGTCTGAAATCAAAGAAGTTTTTCTGAATAACTTTGGTGAAAGACGAAGTATTGAAGAATTATTTGACAAATTAAGAGCAACACTCTTTGGAACCAACCCAGGAACGGATGAATGTATTAGAAATAACATTAGATCCGCTTTACATATATTTTTGAATAAAATGCCAGACCCAAGTTTTCAACTGTCGCAGATTAAGCACATTGGAATCTGCCGTGGATATACTCCATGAAGGACGGTATGCAAATCTGAATCCATTCCAAACACATAGTTTTAGAAGTGGTCAAAAACAAAATAATAACCGTAAGGACAACAATTACAATAATACAATGGTTATAAAAATAACCGAGATAACAGCAATAATAATTACAACAAAAATAATCGGAACAACGGTAATAATAATTATAACCGAAAAAACAACTATAACCGAAGAAACAACGATAACCGAAATAATTTTTTTTTTTATAATATTTTTTATTTCCCTGAATGTTTACAATCTGTTTTTTTAAACAATAAGTAATTTTGTTTACTATAATGGGCATATAGTACGCTCAATGAGCAATGTCATTAGTGTATTTCTATCTTAAAGTAATAAATGTAATTATCATAATAACTAAAATTAGAATAAAATAATAAAAAACAAGTAAGAAAATACAGTCAGGCGTAACCGACTGTAAGAGGCCCTGTACCAGTTCAGGTCGCCTAACAAACACATTAAATGTTTCCCGAGCTTATGACCAAACACATGACCACTTCTCACTGCGCGAATATGAATGAAAAGAAAAGGGGGGTCGTTCAAATTCAATTGCTTATAAAATCGTCATTTATTATCCGATTTTGATGAACTTTTTTGATTTTGGTTTAGAAGGACGTTAACTTTATACTGGTATACTAAATTTTTTTTTGTGCCGAAGAAATTTTTACCCTAAGGGGTGATTTTATGGGGAAGGGGGGGGGAGGTACAAAATTTTAAAATAAACTTGTGAAATTCCGGAGCAGTCCTAGTCGAATGCAAAAAACACGAAGTCTCTATCTATTACCGTTTCCGAGATCCTATCGTTCATACAGACGGACGGACGGACAGACGGACATGGCTATATCGACTCCTCTATCACTCCTGACCATAATGGGGGTAACTTTGGGGGTCTCCGACAATTAGTTCTTCCTGTTACATACATTTGCACAAAACCAATAGGCTCTTGTACCTTCGGTACAGGGCCTAACAATATAGTAATATATGTACATTTACGTTGGTAATCTATGTAATTTTACTACATGCGACTGCCCCACTCTTCGCGGAATATCGCATCGTTCATTTCCATAGAATTACTACTAACAAGTGCATATGGACAATAAGAAACAAGTTTACTGTTAGATTATAGTGTATAGTTATTATAGTATAGTATATATATATAGTATAGGCTTATAGGAAACCACACAGAGAAACTTGAATTTCTTCTGTGTAATTTTTACAATGATTATGATGGGTTAATAGGTAAAAACATATTGATACCATTTAATGCCATAATCAATTTTAATAAAAATTAAATTAAAATTAACAACAAAACCCTACCGACACAATTCAAGTCTCAACAAAATGGTGAACTCCTCGAAACCGCGAACGAAAATCGCTCAAAAGACGAAGAAATAAAAAACACTTGTGCCGCTGAAACCGTACTAAAATCGTACTTCAGAAACGGAACATGAATCAACAATAATTAATCTAATATATCAATTTATACCACGACAATAAATTCAGGAAGAAAGAACTTTTTGCGTGTACTCATTTGAAGATGAATGCAAGTTGCCTATCCTAGATCAGATAAGGACGCAAAATCTTAATTCAGAAGAAAAGGGATATTTAATGCCTACCATAAAAAATACATAAGGATAGTGACCTCCAAGTTACTAACGTGATCAAACACCAAATCAGATCTACAGACAATGCGCCTATAGCCGCAAGAACATGTAGATACAGATAGATATGCATCCATAAAAAAGAAGTGGAACGTTCCAAAGAAAATGGATGCCAGCGGAGAAACCAAATGGAGACTTGTGATTGACTATAGGAAATTAAATGAAGTGACAATCAATGATCACTACCCAATCCTCAACGTGGACGAAATTCTAGAAAAACTTAGAAGATGTCAATACTTTACCTTGGACTTAGCTAAAGAATTCCATCAAATTGATATTGAAGGATCCGATATCCACAAAACAGCTTTCAGCGTTCAAAATGGACACTACTAGTTTCTTCGTATGCCATTTAGTCTTACGACAGCACCTATAACCTTTAAACGATTAATGAATTACGTTCTAGCCGAATATTTTAATAAAATATGTCTCGTATATTTGAACGACATAATAATATTTTCAACGTCACTAAAAGAACATATTGAATAAATCAAAAAAATATTTAAACGACTAAAAGAAACAAAATTTAAAGTTCAATTGGACAAATCTGAGTTCATGAAACGAGAAACAGAGTTTTTGGAAAGTAACATGTGAAGGCATTAAAGCCATTCCAAAAAAGAAACTCTGCAAACTGATGCAAGAAATTTCGCTCTTGGAGCAGTACTATAATAAGATGGACATTCAATCTGCACAACGCAAAAAGAATGCCTTGCTATTTCTGGAATACCCAATACTTTCGACCATATTTATTTGGCCGAAAATTCGAAATAGAAACCGACCATATAGAAACCGACCATGTGACATGGTTATTTTCAATCAAAGAATCCAACTCAAAGCTTCTCAGATGGAGACTACGTTTAGGCAAATATGATTATACAATAAGGTATAAAAAAGGAATCCTTAACGGAAATGCAGACGCTTTTTCTCGCGTCACAATCAGCGTAGACAACATTGACATTAACTATGTTAACTTGTCAAATACATATACAAAAGGCAAATATCAAAGAAGAAATCGGGATCGTTACCTAAAAAAATGTCAAAATATTCAATCATCACAGAAAAATTATATCTGCTGACACTTTTAATAATAGTACCATCATCACTATTATTAAGAATCACTTCGACCCTTCTAGAACAAATGCACTACTCATAGAAGAGGAGGACCTTCTTCAAGACTTCACAGAAGTATTGCAGACTTGTTTCAGAGAAACACTAAAAGTAACCAGATGTACCAAACTTTTAAATGATATAACAGACGAAGAAGAATTAGCTGTAACCATTGAAAAAGAACATTTAAAAAAAAATCCATGCAATTAATGAGTACTTTGAACAATTAATAATCAAAATATATCATCCAAAACTAAAAGAAAGGATAACACAATTAGTGAATAACTGTGAAATATGCAACAAAGAAAAATATGACCGTAAGCCAGTAAACTCAAAACTTAAGATAACAGAAACCCCGGAAAAACCAGGAGAAACAGTTCACATGGATGTGTTCTGTAGCCTCAACAAATCACATTTTCTAAAAATAATTGATAAATTCTCAAAATTTATCGCTCAAGCTATCAAAATAGATAATCGATTGTGGATCGAATTCTAAAGAGCATTAACACAATATATAGAAACTATGGGACAATTCAAAAAATTTATTGTTGATTGATATTTTTACAATAACTCAATTCACTCTACTACTGGAAAGAGACCAATAGACTTTGTTAATATCACCCATAAACAATATCTGGAAATAAAAGACAAAATACTACAGAAATGGAAAAATACGATGGAGAAATTAAATACAAATAATGAAGATCCTCCAATGCAAACTGAATCAGTGCTAAAACGAGAGATCAGAGGAGGTAAAAATCATACGAAGTTCAGGAAAGTAACCGTGAACGAGTTAGATGATGATCATGTAATCACACACACGGGACATCAATCTCATATAAAGAGGAAGAAAAAGATCCAAGCAGCTAAAGAAGCCCTTAAGTTCCCCCTTACCTTAGAAAGCAACTTTAATATTTCCGACCGGAAAAAGCATTTTAAGCAAATCACTTTTAAATATAAAAACATGCTTTGGCATAATACATCAGATTACTACAAACTAATCAATCCTACCGGCTCCACAATAAATGAAAATTACATCACTATACAACCCCCCACTCGGCTGGATGCAATTAAATTTTCTAGATTGCGCCTAGGTCATACCTTCACCACCCACATACATATCTTTGAAAAGAGCCCATCTCCAATCTGTCAACCATGCAACAGCCCATTAACCATAAAACATATTGTTTTGGAATGCCCCAAGTACCAAACACAAAGAACCCAACACCTCTCCCCCTACGTAATTGATTCCAATACCACTCCCTCTCTCAAATGATCTCGTTTCTTAAGGCAATAAATCTTTACCACAATATTTAAAAAAGAAACAACAAAATAATCATAATAAGCACTCAGTTACAAACATTTAGATAAAACATTAATCTTAAGCATAACATAAGTCTAATATAAGCTAGAATATAACATTTTATTTTCCATTAGCCTAAGGCCTAAGTCGCTATGGCTTACACGTTGGACATAATTTGCAATTGTGATCCAATACTTTCTAATAATAATAATAATAAAGTTTCAAAATAATAACCGATAAATCATTTCATCCACAGGCATCAAAATGATTATTGTCACAATATTCATTTCTACATTACTGACAATGACACATACAAAACACTTGGAAATACAGGACGTAAACGAAAACAATGGATACATAATCGTTAAAACGGAAGCAGTCCATATAATAAAAACTGATCACCTCCCAGTCGTATATAGTCTTTCTTCGAATACTCATGAAAATGTCAAATCACTCTTACAATATTCGAAAGCTAATTGGAAAAAATTTAAGCAAATTTTAAATAAAACAGCACAAGATAAACTAGAAAGCTCTCTAGGTATATGTCCAACTAAAGAGATTATTGATGGAATGATAGAACATTCGAAGATTGACATAGTTGAGGCTGTAGAACAAGCGGTATCTCGAACGCCATACAAACAATTTTCTCTAAAACTTCCAATTGACATTACCAATCAAATCTCAAACAGAAACACTATACTAAGACAATGGATTAGAACTAGAGCACCAATTTTCAAATAGCTAAACCATCTAAACCGTGAAATACTACAACAAATGTTCCAATTCAATAACATAAGCTGGAATTATAAACTTTCTAAACTCGATAAAAACTCGAAGCCCTTTTGGAAGGTTACAAAAACCATTAAAAAGAAAAAACAATTTATTCCAAGCTTCCATTTAAATAATAAAGTTTTTACAACTTTAGAGGAGAAAGCGAATATTCTGGCAGATGTTTTTGAGTCGAAACATCACCTAACTAAAACATACTCCGATGCTGACACTTCCACAATTGTACAAACTTCGGTCAATGGATTGTGGAACGCAATTGACAATCCTGATAATTTTCGACCTATAAGCCTACTCTGTGGTTTTTCTAAAATATTGGAGAGACTAATTAAAACCAGGTTAAATCTTCATATAGAGGATAATAATATCTTACCCCACCAGCAATATGGATTCAGACCTTATCTTAACTGCATTCATCCATTAGACAAACTATCGAATTTTGTAAAAGAAAATCTTACACAGAAAAAATCAGTTGGTATGGTTACCCTAGACGTTCAGGCAGCATTTGATCCAGTATGGCACAATGGTTTAGTTCATAAACTTGTTAGAACAAATACACCAACCCACCTAACAAAAATTATTCAAAGTTTTTTATCTGACAGACATTTTTATGTAACAATGGATGGAATTGAATCTAACCAAAAGTTGAACTTCTATAATTGCTGATGATACGGCACTTTACTGTGCAGGTACATCATATGGTGCTGCACTAAACACGCTATCCGACTATTTTTATATTTGGAAAATCAAATTAAATGCTGATAAAACAAAAGCTATATATTTTACTTAAAAACGTAAGCAGTGCTACTTACCAAACACTGAACTCCAGCTAAACGGGTATAGTATTAAATGGGAGGACTTAGCTAGATACCTCGGTCTATACCTTGATAGAAAACTCCTCTTCAATAATCACATCTCTAGAATTTGCATTTTATATCCGTTCATAAATCGCAAATCAAAATTATCAGTTCAAAATAAACTGATAATATTTAAAACTGCTTTTTCTCCTATAATGTTGTACGGGTCAGAAGTTTGGGGCACATGTGCAAGGTGCCATATGAACAAATTGCAAGTTGCACAAAATAAAATATTAAAAATGATACTTGACCTACCCTTTTACTACTCCACCACACGACTGCACGAAGCAGCTAATGAGCAAACAGAACTCTCTAGTAGACTGAATATCCTATCCCGTAATATGCTGACTGACAAAGTATCCGATTTGGACAATCTCGCTAAAATAAAAATATCTGTAGCACATCATAAAAATAACAGAATTTTAAAATAAACTTGTAAAATTTCGGAGAAGTCCAAGTCGAAAGCAAAAAACACGAAGTCTCTATCTATTACCGTTTCCGAAATCCTTTCATACTTACAGACGGACAGACGGATATGGATATATCGAATCCTCTATACCTCCTGACCATAATGGGGGTAACTTTGGGGGGTCTCCGACCATTATTGCTACCTGTTACATATATTTGCACAAAACCAATAGGCTCTTGTACCTTCAGTACAGGGCCTAAATTCCACTATTTCCACTATTTAAGAAATATTTAATCAAATTCGATAATTGCAAGATCTGTATAAATAATGCAATGTATACTAATACATTTGTCAAAGTATACGATAATACAATATTACTACATAAGCAATTATAAATTAACAAAACATTTGTAAAAAAAAAACGGAAAGCACAGAAAAGCTCTTATTACGCCTTATAATTTTTTTTTTTTTTTTTATATATATTTATTTAAATTTGCAATCTGTCTTATGACAATAAACAAATTAACTTATACATAAAATACTTAGCAGGATTAGTTGAGTTCCAGTGAACCCAACTAATATATTATACTAATTGTTATTTCATTTATACAATATTAATTTATAAATCTTGTGAAGTCTACTTAAGTAATTTTGAGAATGTCTTTCTATTTCATCTCTCACAAAAGGTATCTTTAGGTCCTTATTAATATCATAATTGCTTATGAACCAAGGTGCACCTGATATAATTCTCAATGTCATAGACTGGTATCTTTGCAAGATTTCAATGTTTGAGTTACTAGCAGTTCCCCATAGTTGTATGGCATATGTCCAAACAGGTTTAAGAACTGCCTTGTAAAGAAGAATTTTGTTTTCCAAAGTAAGTTGAGAACGAGGACCTAGTAGCCAGTACATTTTCCGATTTTTTGCTTTGAGCTGGCGTTGCTTTGATTTAATGTGAGCCTTGCTAGTCATTCTACGATCCAAGTGTGATCCCAGATATTTTACTGTATCTTTTACTGGTATAGTATAGTATCGCCATTTAAAGTTACGGGTGGACAGTTTCCTTTCCTCAAAGAAAATGTTATCTGAACGGATTTCTGTGTATTTATCACAATCCCCCACTTTTTTGAACATTTTTCTACCATGCGAAGTTCCTCTTGCAAGTTGCTTGATGCGACGACTGGATCCTTGCTCGTGGCAATGATGGCAGTATCATCAGCATAAGTTGCCACCTCAACATTATTGCTGACAGGTAAGTCAGCTGTAAAAATTGTGTATAGGACTGGACCAGCGTTAATTGAATATAGTCTGGATAGATTATTTTGATCTTGAACATAGAATGTACGGTTGCGTAGATAAGATTTCATTAATAAAAAATATGGAGCAGGTAGCCACTTCTGTCAAACGCTTGTTTAACATCTAAGAAGACACCTGCGCAGTACTCCTTATGTTCGAATGAGTTTACAATTGTTCTCGCAATACGATGACACTGCTCAATAGTTCCGTGCAGCAGACTAATGGGACGGTATGACGTCGTGCAGCTTTCAGGTTTGTTGGGTGTAGAGAGCATTATTACTGCAGCACATTTCCATTGGCTTGGGAAGTAGTCCAGTCTAAGCATAGCATTGTATATGTATGTGAGCAATTTTATACATTTTAAAGGTAAGTTTCTAATCGTGATACCGTCGATTTTATCATATCCTGGAGTTTTTTTCATATTTAAATATTTTGCCTCTTCCTGTACCTCTGAGAAAGTGATTAGAAATATTGGCAAACTCAACTGGCACGCTGAGTCTAAAAAATTGTATACCTCAGTTGTATTTTCTGCATCATACTCCGAATTTGGTTGAAGAACTGACTCTAAGTGCTGCGCATATGCCTCTGCTTTCTGCTCATCACTTCTGTAGCGTTGCCATTGCTCTTTGTTGGCCGCTTCAAATATCTATTGGCCTTCCAAAGGCTATAGTCAGTGTCGGCTGCAAATGGGTCAAGATTTCTTAGATAACTGGCTGTAGCATCATTTGTAACTTCCCATAATCTCCTCTTTAAATCTTGGGCGGCCTTGTTAAATCGTCTTTTATCAGTCGGACCACGAGTTATTTGCCATATCTTCCTTAGTCTTCTTTTTTCTTCAATGTGTGCTCTTAACTCAAGAGGAAGAAATGATGGCCTGGTTAAGTTTCCTCATTGTTTTTGTGAAAAAAGAGATCCAGCAACATGAATTGCATTAGTGAGCCTTTGAACTGCGGCGTCGACTTCATCTCCTGTCTTCAGCGATGCGGTTAGGCTAACACGATCCTCAAGCAAGTTTTTAAAAGCATTTATATTAGT
>JAWNNP010000987.1:0-23186 GCA_035044805.1 Leucophenga maculata | reverse complement strand
CCGCTGCTTCTGCTACGCTACTTGTGTGGATAAAAGTACAAACAGACCACATTGGCCTTCCACAACATATATAAATATACTGTTCCCGCTGCTTGTGCGTGAAACAATTAATACGATGTGTGCATGCATGCGCTTCTAAAGATTAAATTTATGATCCATAGATTATATACTTATATGACGGAACGATCAATGCAGCGCACACATCTTTAAATTACAAACATTAATACCGTGCCAATGAACCCTACTAGCTATAAAATTGTAATAAAAATAGGAACATATACGCAATATGCAATATAATACATACATACATATAATACATAAATACAGTCCAACTAGCTCTTATGAATTTTATATAAGTGAAAGAGAAATGAAAATAAAACGAGTTCTTCATCGGAATCCAAAGCGGCGTGTCGTGTTTATATTTTTGGTCAATCGAGCCGAAAATTTTTTTTTTTTTAAATTTGTTAAAAAAAATATAAAAAATTTGTGCGGGATGCCAAATTGTTTTTTGATTGGTTTAAATAATGAAAACCAAATCAACTTTACACAATTTTGGTACGTTAGGCCGAATGTGTGGTGATTGACTTTAAAAAGAAAATTCAATCAAGCGTGTCTGAGGCTATACATCAGAATAGGCGTCTTGAGGCTAAAACATCAAGAACATTGTTGAACATTTGAACCAGTCAAATGCAAATAAGTGTGTTTGACATAATTTTTTAAAAAAGTAAAACAAAACAATTGCAATTGATCAATATTTGGCTCTGAGACGAGGCACAGCAAGATAAACCAGGTGATCAAAACAAATATTCCTCCAACGGATCAATGGCAATTTTTGTATCATTTAAAAAATTATAGTGTTAAATATTATAGTGAACAAGATGTCGTCAGAAGCTGTCCAAACAGGAGCTTTTTGTAAGACATCTATTGAAGGAAGAAATTTTGTGCTACTGCATAATATTTTTGCCGGTCTAAAGAGGCGGAAACAAAAGCTCAGAAATAATCTAAGTGTGGCTGAAAAAACTGTACAAAGCGGTGGTACTGAAGAATTAGAGCTCTGCAACTTTAATTTGACTCTTTGGTGGTCAAAAATCGAAAAGGCGATACATCAATTGAACACAGAGTTTGAACTAGATACTGTCGACTCTGATGAAATGCGAGAGTTGGAATGCGCTGCTATGAGCTAACTAAAAGAATCGACAGAAAAATTGCAGCGGATTTACAAATCGCCATCAGTTGTCTGAGCAAAAAGCAGCCTAGTATAATGTTGGATTCTGACAGTAAGGCCAAAAATAATGTGCCGTTTAAGGAGACGCTTATATATAAGCCATTGCGATTCGACACACCGGCAACCAAAATGACTGAGGCTGAATTCAAGCTTGCGATTGCAGGCATAAAATTCAATCAAACAGTTGTGAGTGAAGAATCCCGTGTTGTGAAGTACAAAACGCAATACGAGTCGGAGACTTCAAATACAATGAGCACTGCAGAAGTCAAAAGCAATGAAGCCATTATTAAATCCGATAACATATCGGAACCAGATGTCAAGGTAGAGACATATACAACGAATACGACGATGCACACTTTCGGCAAGACAGACAACATCAATGAATTAATTTTGTTGCCGAATATCAACATGAAGCCACAGAAAGCCGATGGTACTACACCGACTGGGACAGTGCCAAGTATGAATCTTCCGATGACAACAAGCAAGGTGCATGAGTTATCGTTCGTGGCTAATCATGATATATACGAGATGCAACGAGAAGAATTAAGAATAGAGAAGCAACTGCTGCAAGTCCAGCAACCAAGCTTGGCAATAATAAGGAAGCTATATATTCCCTCGGGAAATCCGCACTTTGGTGAGGAAACCTAATGATATTTTAACTAAACTTTATTTCAAGCAAGCTACATCATACAACGCAGCATACAATCATAACGAGAGTAAGATGAGACGGATGGACTGGTGGAGGTTTGTAAAACGTCTCAAATGCAACTTACTCTATTTGCAACACCGAACGAAATGGAAAGATTTGGCTTCAAATGCTTCAGAGGAAACAACGAGAAGAAGACTACAACTGCGGCAGCAAAGCGGGACTTACACGAGCATCATGCCGATCATGCCGAAACCATCTGATGTATCTTTTGCTCCAAAGGCGCCTTATCTGAGGAGAATGGTGCCACTATCGGTATCTGACCCCCGGGAAAATGTTTAAACATTTTTAAACATATTGTTCCCGCTGCTTCTGCTACGCTACTTGTGTGGTTATCAAGTACAAACAGACCACATTAGCCTTTCACAACATATATAAATATACTGTTCCCGCTGCTTGTGCGTGAAACAATTAATACGATGTACGACAAGATGTGTGCAGGATAAGCATGCGCTTCTAAAGATTAAATTTATGATCCATAGATTATATACTTATATGAAAAACGATCAATGCAGCGCACACATCTTTAATTTACAAACATTAGTACCGTGCCAATGAATCCTACTAGCTATTGAATTGTAATAAAAATAGAAACATATACGCAATATGCAATATAATACAAACATACATATAATTCATAAATACAGTCACACGTCCGTCTCTTGGGGCACACCCCTTGGGGTACGTATCTCCTGGGTAGCCACTCAACACCCATTCGGAGGCAAGCTAACGAGAGAAGGCGAAAAAATCCCCCCTCCCCTTAACTCGGGGTTATTGCGGTACACTTGGGACCCTCCAATGAAAAGAATAAGGAAGCCTTGGATGAAGCTCTATGATGACGACCCCCGCAAACGATATAAGGATATGCACCTGAAATGTCCGCACCCTTAATTGGAATGATGCAAATATCGAGCTGGGTGATGTCCTCGAAAGATGCAAGGCTGACATCACCGCAATCCAAGAAATCCGATGGAAAGGACAGGGTTGCTCTAAAAAAGTATCCTGTGACATCTACTACAGCTGCCATGCGAGTAAGCACGAATTTGCATGTGGTTTCTTGATGAGTAGGAAACTACGGGACCTCATCTCCAGGTTCACGCCTGTTGACGAGCTACGCATCAAGGCTAAATATTTTTATATTAGCCTGATTTGTGCGCATGCCTCGACGGAAGAGAAAGACGACGATGCTAAAGATGAGTTCAATGAGCGCTTGGAACGCCTGCACGAGAGCTGTCCCAAACACGATGTCAAAATCGTGCTTGGTGATTTCAACGCCAAGATTGGGAAGGAAGGAATCTTTGAGCCAACCGTCGGAAAATTTAGCCTCCACTACACTACCTCCAATAATGGAGAGAGTCTAATTGATTTCGCAGCAGGTCGGAACATGGTTGTTAGTAGTACCAGATTTCAACACCTTAACATCCACAAGGCTACATAGCTGAGTCCAGATCAAATAATACGCAACCAAATTGATCATGATCTGATTGACAGAAGGCACACATCGATCGTGTTGGACGTGCAAACGTTACGTGGTCCCAACATTGACTCGGACCACTATCTTGTCGCAGCCAAATACGTACTAGGCTCAGCGTCGTGCACGCCGCACGTTCCATTATGCAACGAAAGCTAGACGTCGACAAGCTGCACTCAGAACAGACCGCCGCAGCCTTTTCAAACACACTCTCCCGACTGCTCCGGGAAACCTCTCCGTCTTCTCGAGATATATGTGAGCAGTGGAAACAAATCACCCGCTCCATGGATAGGGCTGCCAAGAATGTCATTGGTTATACAAAAACTGAGAAGAATTCTTGGTACGACGAGGAGTGTCGCTATGAGAAGAACGCGAACTCTGCAGTCAGGAGCAATGATAGAGAGGAGAAACTCCTTTTCAGACGCAAGAAAAGGAGCAAGAAAGGCGGGAGTTTGAGGATGTTGAGATGTTACGTGACAGATATGAAGCTCGAAAATTCTATCAAAAGGACAAGCATCAAGGTTTTAAACCCGGTCTGTGTAATTTTCTGTAAGGATGACAATGGAAATTTGGCAACGGAGGAACATTTCTCCAACCTGCTCGGAGGCGATGAAGCACACAATTCCGCCGATAGAGAAATGATACCGGAACCACCAGTTAATAATGGCAGTATAGTAGAGACACCGGACTATAACGAGGTCAATTCAGTTATTAAAAAGCTGAATAATAACAAAGCGGCAGGCTCTGATGGGCTGCCAGCTGACTTATTTAAAACCGGCGGCGAAGAGTTGGTTAGGAGTATGCACCAGTTTTTATGCAAGATATGGTCCGATGAACGCATACCCAATGACTGGAATCTCAGTGTTCTCTGTCCTATCTTTAAAAAAGGAGTAAGTCTCCATTTCATTGGATATAAGACTCTGTCGTGCGATATTTTCAATCTCCTGATGGAATACATCATACGCCAATGCCCGTACATACAGAGTATGTCGGCCTTGATCTTCCAAAAGGAAGTGATGCTGCTCGCTTACGCCGATGACATCGATATCATCGGTACGCAGGAACGGCGAGTCAGCAAGGCGTTCTCGGAGATTGAAAAACAGTCTCGCCTCATGGGTCTAGCGGTGAACGAGGACAAGATGAAGTACTTGGCGTCTTCTCGCACTCCGTCAACGCGTCTTGGACGGTCAGTGACGATGGAGAATTTCAACTTCAGTGTTATAGAAAACATCGTCTATCTTGGAACTGAGATAACCAGTAACAACAACGTCAGCCTGGAGATCATGCGAAGAATCACACTTGCAAACAGATGCTTTTTTGGACTGAGCAAGTAAATGAGAAGTAAAGCCCTCTCTCGAAAGACGAAAATAAAACGCTGATACTCCCGGTCCTATTGTATGGCGCAGAGGCATGGACCGTGATTTAGTCGGATGAGACAGCGTTGAAAGTCTTCGAGAGGAAGATTCTTCGCAGGATTTTTGGTCCTATTAGAGTCGACGAGTTTAGGTCCCGTATGAACCGCGAGCTGGTTTACATTGGGGGAAGACCAGGTATGGAGAGATCTCTCCGTACTTGGACTTCAAAACGACTGGCGCCAGCATGCACAAAACTATGGAGGCTGGCACGCCTTCCTAGACGCGGCCATGACCGGTAGACGGCCACTTAAGTAAGTTCTTAACGACAAATCTCCAACACATTTCACGACTCACAACACTTACACACATAGTGACCGCTCGTGTTGTATAAATCTGATGACCTTCATGGAAGTAACCACTTTTCCAAAACCACTTCACTTCTCCAAAATTGCAGTAACACAGTTAAAAAAAAACTTCATTCTTTAAAATAGAAAAATCAAATTTGACTAAATTCACAGATTGTTAAAAAGAAAATTTCTTACATCAAACAACATAAATAAAGAAACTGCCATTATAAACTAAATAATTCTTCAATCTGCCCATCTAAGCATACCGCAATCGTCAACATCAAGACTGCCGCACAAAGTCCCTTGGCGGAACGAAGATCTCAAAAAAGAAAAATATATAACATGGCATAATTTAAAAGGGAATATTAACACAGTAAATGTAATCGCATTTAAAAAAGCAATTGTAAAATATCGACGCCAAATTAAATTCTCAAAGCAATCCTCTACATCTAAATTTACTGCAGAAATAAACACAAATACTCCCATGACTAAAACCTGGTCGAACATCAGACGTTTCTGCTGTATAAATCCATCAAAACACATCTACTGTATTCAAGATCCATTTTCCAATCAATATATATAACAGATAAGCAATTGATAGCCAATGCATTTGCCCTCCATTGTCAAAATGAGTCCGAAGATGCCAATTTCTCATCAGAATTCTGTTTTAATAAATACTCGGTAGTTTCCCAGCCATCAATCAATACATCGCAAACAGCACAACTCATCGAAGGGAAAATAAACATGATCGAACTTCTATATGCACTGAGTATACTATCTGATAAAACAATAGGACAAGATCGAATTTCTTACTATAAACAAAAACTACAAGAAAAACTCACATATAGAAGATTTAATTCCAGCACTTTGCAAACGCATTGCCCTAGGAGCCTTCAGAACAAAGCCCAACCGACCTCTGGCAATTTAATTCAGAAACAATTAACATTAAATTACTCAATTATACTGAAAACTCTACAAATCCATCAATTTTCCAGCAAAAATTTTTAGCTTCAAAAACTACCTCTCAGCATCAGTTTGTTTATTCAGACGGATCTTAACCTGAACATTACACATCATAAGCCATTACACTCCAATAAATTCAAAATTATTTGGGCACCAAGTCACATAAACATCAAGGGCAATGATTTTGCGGATGGTAACGCCAAATCAGCAAAAAAATTCCCACTAATAACTACAATCAACATCATAAGCGATATTAACACTACAAAAACCAGCTTATATCAACACAGCTACAAAACCGCAACACATGGTCTAATTGGTATAAAAATATAAACTCCAATGAAACAGACTTCAAAAATTTATTAAAACACACAAAACAGGAAGATCTATCGAGACTTGAACAAACATAACTCAATAAACTTAGACTTGAACACTCTAAACTTACAAACGAAAACTACTTAAATAAAAATATCTCCAAATACTGCCCACTCTACCAAAGCAATATTACAAACAAGTAAAAAAATTAGTCGGGCGTAACCGACTGTAAGAGGCCCTGTACCAATACAGGTCGCCTAACAAACACATTTGATGTTTCCAAAGCTTATGACCACTTCCTACTGCACAAACAAGTGCCTTATAAAACATTTTTTATGTATGAAAAGAAAAAGGGAGGCAGAAGTATCATAGGTATAAATTTTAAAATAAACTTGTAAAATTCCGGAGCAGTCCTAGTCGAATGCAAAAAACAAGAAGTCTATCTATTACCGTTTTCGAGATACTTTCGTTCATACAGACGGACGGACGGACATGTCTATATCGAATCCTCTATCACTCCTGACCATAATGGAGGTTACTTTGGGGTCTCCGTCCATTATTTCTACCTGTTACATACATTTGCACAAAACCAATAGGCTCTTGTACCTTCGGTACAGGGCCTAAAAACATAAAACATGTTCCATTACAATTTACTTTCCTAACAATAGAACGAAACTTACATTTTCCAAACAACCACTTACTACATATGCTAAAAAAACATCGTTAAATGACCTTAAGATACTTATCGACATCCTTAAAAAAATTTATATCATATCTCAAAAAACAACAACAACAAAAAACATGTAAATCTGTTATTATAAGTACAATACTTGTTCCAAAACCACCATACTATACTCTAATAAGTTGTATATACTATTTATATACATATATATATTAATTTAAAAAACACTTAGATTGTGATGATACTTCTGTTTAACTTGCATTAACATCATCACTCCAAATCAAACAATTTGACTCAAGGCCAGGGATCTATTACGAAAGCATTGGCACAACAAAGCTTGCCATCAGTGATTGGAACATAATAGTCTTCTATGACCTCGAATCATACGAGCAAGATTTGAATACATTTTCAAACGGAACAGAGACACTTTTTACCAATTGTGTCAAAAGTTGTCAAAGAAGACTCAACATAGCATTTCCGGCACATAGAATCTGAATTGTTTACTAAACACCGTCATCGCAGAACTGCATTGGAGATCATTGGGTAGACAGTAGGGTAGCATCTACAATGCGCTGCTCTGTG
The DNA here is from genome assembly GCA_035044805.1 of Leucophenga maculata. NCBI lineage: Eukaryota > Metazoa > Arthropoda > Insecta > Diptera > Drosophilidae > Leucophenga > Leucophenga maculata. The sequence goes on along the minus strand of JAWNNP010000987.1, from coordinate 15,543 downwards.
TAACAATCGAATCAAATTCTCAGCCATATCGCTTGTGTGATAACGATCCAGTTTACATTCGCATGTGCACGTAAGATAATGCACCATGAGATATATACATAGAATCACCTCAATAAAAAATTTCCATGCGGTAGTCAGGATAAATAATGATTGCGTTAATAAAATATATAATTTGCGGAATTAATAAAATATATAATTTTGAATTTTTGGACGAGATGTAGTCAAAAACTTTTACCAAAAAATGTTTACCCAAACCTTATGCTTTTGTTTACTTAAAAAATTAGTTGTAATTGGAAAAACAATTCTTCGTTCAGAACCGAGAGTTTAGTATATTAAAGAAGTTTTCGTGAAATTTTGACTAATGAAAAAAAAAAAAAATTATTTCATTATTTTGAAGTTAAAGGAATTTTTTCTAAGCCAAATTTAAGACTTTTAGCTGCTGGGCTCGTCATCGTAATAGATGAAAGAGCTCCAGGACGCATGGTTTACATGGGGGCCCATACTTGATTGGAAGACGACGCAATAGAGGAAGACATCGCTCGCGTTAACATAAACTTGTATGGAGAGATCTTTCCGTACTTGGTATTCAAAACAACTGTCGCCAGCGTGCACAAGACAAAACGAGGGTTAAAGGCAATTTAAGTTTTACTTCAAAAAGTTTTTGAAAAACTCGTTTAAGTTTAATATGTACATGAATAATTTATAAACATAGAGTTGTCGCATCCAGCTCCATAAAGTAACTTGCCAGCATCTGATTTATTAGAAATAAGAGAGAAATAGAAAGTAATGACGGTCAAGGGAGACCTACCGACCGGAGACTAAATTGTCTATAACTCGAAAAGTTTTTCTTCTTTGGCTCTAGAATAACTAAGCTAAAATAATATTCCGTATATATATATAGATGTATAAAAAAATATGTACAAAATACTTTTTTGCAATTACATATCAAATAAAGCTGTTACTTCAAAAATTCTAAAATTATGTTCTTAATTCTAATATATATATATATTACTTACATCAGAAAGAGATATTTTAACTTCTGGAACTATTATATCACAGGATATTCTTGGTTTATTTCTCGATCGAACATTCTCTTGGCATTTGTCTCTTTTCCATTGTGCTTTTGCGCTTATCGGATTTATAACATAGCAGTGATCAATTCTTGTATTTAGTGTTCTCATGCTATTTAGTAACTCTTGATTAGAAAAACTTCTACATTCTTCACTTTTTTGAAGTTTTTCCCAATATACACACAAGTCATTAAGCTCGATTAACTTATATGATTCTTGAGAATTTTGAGTTTTATTAGCTCCAGAATACCAATTGCTATCGCAACTGTGTGCGGTCAAGGAACTAATTTTAATACCAACACAAAAAGCATAATCTGGAATTGTTACCGTATCCTCGTATCGTATATGTACATCAAAAATCTTCAGCTCAATATTGTCAATTATATTAGTTACTAAATTTGTTCCATAATTAAGCCAAGAGTTGTAAGAGTTAGAGTAATATGACTCAGCTTGGATTCCCATTTCAGATCTTACTTTAGCTTCAATTGCATCCAAAGCGTTCAATTTGAAATTCAATTCACCGGTTCTTTCTTTTTCTTCATTTAAATCTTCTAAATCTTTTGGTCCAAACACACAATATACATGTTCTACACAGACGCTCCATGGTGTCGTTCTAAATTGACGAACAGGAACATGTAATTTAATTTTGCCGATAGTTCCAGCAAAAACTTGAATGGGCAAGCCAAATGATTGTAGTGCATCCTTTCGAATTGGGACATTCTCCAATTCTACTTCGCCTGAAAATAGCAGCATAGTATCAACACTCTAAAATATATAACATTTATATTACCGGAAAGCAAAGCAACAGAGAGTTGGGCAGAGTTGAAATTTTCCAAATATTTTCCAAGATATGTATTTAAAACCCACGTTACCAGTTCTCTTAACATAATTGCAGTTAGGAGTGAAATTTACATAAACAAACTTCTACCACAATCATATGTTTTAATGATATAACCGGTTCAAACTTATTTATACCGGAAAAAATCCAGAGCTTAACCAGTAACTACATGCGGGAACATTGAAATAAAACTGAATGGAATACGAAAACTAATCGCTCGAAAAGTTTATTCACTGAATGCATATAAATTTGGAACTAAAAATCGTGTTTCGATTTCAACAATTAACACAGGGTAAGATTTACAATAAACCCATATACATTTTTGTTTTCAACAAAATTTACAAAATAAAAGGTTTTTTTATTATTTAAAAATTTTAATAATAATAGGCAGCTAAAGATTCTCTAAAATCCCAATTTGTCTTTATCTTTTCAGCTATTAATGCAAAAAACAGTTTGTCTTAGTTTCAAGACGCCATTATAGAAGTAAAATATTTTGACTTTTGATTTTGCCATTTAGAAACTGACCATTATCAACGGCGCTGGAACTTTCTGAATTCAGTCCGCCATTCATGACCTTGCTTTATAGATGTCACACACAATTTATATGGACGAATATCTCAACATGTTTATATTACTTCATTTTTTTTTTTTAAGTTACCACGACAAATTCAAGGAAAGTCACTGACTTAACAAACTACCCTCGTACACAAGCAAATTTTCATAGTAGTAAAAAAATATAAGAAATGGGACATTGACTTTCGGTTGCACGAAGCTCATATAATATTCACATGCATCAAATCTTTTGTGGGTTTGTGGGATGGTGGTGCAGAATACATTTTTATGAGGTAGGCAAGGACTTTGTGTGTGACTGCAATATATGATAGTTATTCTCTTGTTTTTGAAAATTCATTTCCAAAATGCAGAAAATAGAAATTGTATAATTGAAAGTTATAAATGAAAAATAAAATGAATAATTTTGTATTATTTTATTACAATACCATACATAAAAAACTGCTTTTACTCAAAATTTACCTGTACCTTCAATTGTTTGAAATTGACCTGTCTTCCTTTCATTTTTATGGTTCGTAGGAGGCATTTATTATAATTTAAAACCAATCGGTAGGGTAAATATATATTACATTGTAAAAAAATAATAAAAAATGAATAATCGATTCCTTTTATTTTTCATTCATAACTATCAATTATACAATTTCTACTTTGTGCATTTTGCAAATGAAGAAACAAACACAAGAGAAGAACAATAATTTATTGCAGTCACACACACACTTTACACTACGTGTGAATCAGAGAGCTGCAACGGGTAAGTTCGAGTATGAACGATCACTCTTGTTGACCTTTCGATCAAATCAATTCCACGCCTAGCAGCTACGTGTTCTATCAATCCGATCATTCTCAGCAATCATAAGTTTGATCGCACTTGCAATATCTAATATTTACGATCACGATCGAGTAGCTGGCACATTCGTTTTGTTTACGAACTAATCGATCTCGATCAAGGCTCGACTCAACTCGAGCCTGATCGTTTAGGATTTTTATGTGCACTATACATACATAAAAGTTGATTCGTGCTTGTTATGTATTCAATTAAGCGGAATTATATGTATGTATGCGTCGGTGTATGTTCGTATTTTAAAATTCAAGACTCATAATTAAAAGAAAACATATTTATTCATTTTGCTTAACTTTTAAAAATTTCTTCAACTAAATAAATGAGATTAAATAATTTTATAAAATAAAATCTTAAAAACTTCAACTTTTACATACCATTTTTCTGTGTACATTTATGTATATATGTATTTACATTTATATATTTATGTATATGCGCAATTACAATAACTGCCTAAATACAATGCGTGAAAATTTTTGTACAAGTGCTATCAAACTTTGCTCACTTTATGAGCGACTCTAGCAGGCATTTCGATCCATTATTTAACAATTTAAAAAACAAAACAAAAAAAGAGACAATTGACAATACCATAATTTTTAATAAAAATTGGGAATACGAATTCTTATTTTCGAAAATTTCAGGAGAGAATCCCAATGTATGTTTTGTGAAAATAAAATGCATGAAATATAATTTGGAGAGACATTTCATTAATTGTCATAAAAATGCATATCATGGAATGTCAGATGAGGATTAGACGAAAATGATACATGAATTAAAGGATTTTTTTTTTTATGATTCAAGTGGATGGGCATCCTGTAAGTCCACCAATTGAGAAAGAACAGAGTACCACTCTTTAGGCGTCTTATATTGTGCGTTTAAAATCGTAAAAAAAAAAGTATAAAAAAAAAAATGTTTTTTTTAAACCAAAAAATTCGAAGTATGTTCTATTCAAGAGGCTTTGCGATTTGCTTCAACTATAGACAGCTAATCAAAAAATGCAACAGAACATCAAGTTGTTGCACAACACTTCTGAAATGAACCAATTAAAAGTACCTCGTAAGGAACTTGTGGTCACACTGATTGAGATTGTCATTATTCGGTACTTAAATTAGAAATAATGTAATTATTGGTTTCTGATAACTAAAATAGGAGACATGTCTTGTGATTCTAAGTTTTCGATATAACTTGAAAATAATGCATCCATTGTAGTTGATTCAATTGTTCTGTTGCCAGGTGACCAGACACAATTTTTCCGACGAAATTTAGTTTGCTATATAAAATCTTCTAATGCAAAATTTTACGTTGAAATCTCCCTCAAGCATCATAGGGATTTCATTTTCTGCGCGATCAAGAGCATGGTTATATTAAAAAAAAAATTTTTTATGATGAAATTTCTTACTACATTAAATCTTAAAATATAAAAGTCGTTACATAAATTATACATAAAAGCACTACAAAACAAAACAAAAAAGACGTGATTAAGACATAGATAGCGCAAGTTGTGACGAGGTTACAAGTATAATTGTATCATGCAGGGCTTTACTTTTAATTTAATTTCTTAGCCCTGACTCACCTTTCCTGCGTACTGATGATATCAATGTCATCGGCGTACGCGAGCAGCATAATTTTTTTTGGGAAGATCGAGCCCAACAGATTCTGTATGTACGGGCACTGGCGTAGGGTGTATTCCACCAGCAGATTACAAAAAAAGCGAGACAGCGCATCACCCTGTCTGATACCTTGGTATCAAAGGGGTGGGAAAGGTTTTTCACCACCCTGACAACGCTTTGTGTGTTATAGCGTCATTATGCAAAGACGAACGAACTTTGCCGGAATACCTGCAGACAGGGTGCCAAAAAACTTCAATCGTATCTGCGTGTCGAAATCTACTTTATAATCGGAAAATAGGTGGTGTGTGCCTTTGTTAAACGCACGAGTCTTTTCCAAGATTCGGCATGATGAGAATATTTGGCCACTGGTCGACATTTTTCGTCTAAACCACACTCATATAGTCCTATCAGTAAATCCGCATATGGCTTCAGCCTATTACACAATATGCGCGACAGAATCTTATATAGTTGGCGCAACCATTGGGGTCTCCTTTCTTAAAGAGAACACTAAGATTTCAGTCACTGGGCATGCATTCAACGGACCATTTCTCATATAAAAGTTGGTGCATACTCCTACCAACTCTTCGCTGCCGATCTTGAATAACTTATCTGGCAGCCCATCAGAGCCTGCCGCTTTGATATTTTGCAACTCTTTAATTACCGAAACGACCTCGTTGTACTCCGGTAGCTCTACAATAGTGCTATAATTAACTGGTGGTTCCGGTGTCGTATCTCTATCAGCAGAATCGTGCTCTTAAACGCCTCCAATAAGGTTAGAAAAATGGCTCGTCCAAAATCTCAATGATTCCTAAGCATCTGCAGCTAGATTTCCATTTTCGTTCTTACAGAAAGTTACTCTGGGCTTAAAACCTTCTGTCAGACGCTTGACTTTTTTATAAAAATTTGGAGCTTTCTGTCACATAACATCTCTCATCATTCTTGCTCCTTTTTCTTGCGTCTGAAAAGGCGATTCTCCTCTCTCCGTTTTTCTCGATATCACTTGTGTTGCTCCCGGCTGCAGAGTTCGCTGATAGGAATCGTTCTTCGCTACATTAGCATTGCGACACTCCTCATCTTACCAGTCACAGGTTTTGTATAGCCAATGACCTCCTTGGCAGCCCTATCCATGGAGCAGGTGATATGTTTCCACTGCTCACATATATCTTGAGAACACGGAGAGGTTTCGTGGAGCAGTCGGGAGAGTGTGATTAAAAGGCTTCGGAGGCCTGTTATGATTGCAGCTTGCCGACGTCTAGCTTCGGTGCATGTTGGGACATGCGGCGTGGACCATGCTGAGTCAACGTAACGTTCGCACGTCCAACACGGTCGATGCGTGCCTTCCGTCAATCAAAACATGATCAATTTGGTTGCGTGTAATTTGATCTGGACTCAGCCATGCAGCCTTGTGGATTTTGAGATGTTGAAATCTGCTGCTCCTAACTACCTTCTTCCCACCTGTGGCGTTATCGATTAGCCTTTCTCCAGTATTAAAGGTAGTGGAGTCTAAATTTTCCGACGGTTGACGGCGTTGAAATCACCATGTACGATTTTGACATCGTGTATGGGACAGCACTCGTATAGAACTCTCTTTAGCATCGTCGTCTTTCTCTTCCGTCGGGGCGTGCGCACAAATCAGGCTAATTTAAAAATATTAAGCCTTGATGCGTATCGCGGCTAGACGCTCGTCAACTGGCGAAAACCTGGAAATATGGCTACGTAGTTTTCTACTTACCATGAGACAAGAGACCGCATTTAAATTCGTGGTTACTCTCATGGCAGCTATAGTAGATGTCACAAAACGGTTATTTTGTATCTTGCGGACATTTGAGGTGCATATCTGCAGTTCGTGATCCGTAAATTGTTTGCGGGGGTCGTCAGCATAGGGTTCTATTCGAGACTTCCTGAATAAAAAATAAAGTTTTCACATCTAGCTCTGTAGCTCAGTATACCTTTTAAAGTTTCCTTCAAATAACGCAAAATATGTTTGGATGCCACAAAGTGAACCTTGTAGGGATGACCATTGAACTGGCTAGTTTCGACCCAGTATATGCAATGTCTGGTCTCGAGATAACCGCCGAATACGTCAGAACACCAATGATAGATTGGTACTGCTGCACATCAGTTCCGCTGCAACGTTCGTCGTTACATTTCTGCAGCCCTTTTATGTATAAACAACAATCCGATAGGCATCTTATAAATCTAATATCAATCAATATACCGTTTATTCTTTTGTTTCAATCACGACCTGCTAGATTTGGCTGTTCTTTGACTTCAAATAACTCCGGCTGTCTCATATAAACGTCTTTTTCTAGGTTACCATTTAGATACGCCGCCAATATGATTGACTAATAGTTTTTATTTCGCCGCCAGTCCCACAATCAATCTAATCATCACATACATCACTACTGGTGCATATGTCTCACTGTAGTTAACATTATATTTCTGTGAGCATCCTTGAGCAACAGATCTTGCCTTTAATTATTCAATAGTACCATCATTGTTCCGTTTTGTTGTAAAAACCCATTTATCTCCAATGACATTTTTTTCATTTACGTTCTGCACCAATTCCCATGTACCATTCTTGATCAGTATAGTGTATTCTTTTTCCATAGCTGCTTTCCATGATTGATCTGCGTTTTCGCAGTTCATAGCATCATATACACTATCTGCATCTTGTTCACACAATTTAAATTGGTTGAAAGATTCAGGTTGATCAGTAATGTACTGCTTTCGTGGTCGTCCAACGCTGCCATTCCTTAAAATCCTTTGTCGGACTCTCCTGCGTTGACCAGTTACTACATCATGAACTTCCTTTGATTCAGTGAACTCTTCACTTGTTGCATTATCATCATTTTCCGACAACTTCTCTATCTCAAAAAATACAATATCGCGCGCTGTTACCATTGATTTTCGTTGATTTTTGCACAATCTATACGTCTTTGCTTCGTTTGAATAACCAACCAGCCGCATCTTTTGCTCTTTTGACAACAATTTTGATTTACCTGGCTTTTTCTGCGTTAACGTACTCCCGGCCGTTGTCATTCCTAATGCATTTTACTTTGCAACTTGTTTACTTGTTTGTGTTTATCAAAAAAATGTAAAACGTTTTAAGCGCATCCGACTTATTCCGTAAAAAATATGTTGTCTTCCTTTCATTTTTATGGTTCGTAGGAGGCATTTATTATAATTTAAAACCAATCGGTAGGGTAAATATATATTACATTGTAAAAAAATAATAAAAAAATGAATAATCGATTCCTTTTATTTTTCATTCATAACTATCAATTATACAATTTCTACTTTGTGCATTTTGCAAATGAAGAAACAAACACAAGAGAAGAACAATAATTTATTGCAGTCACACACACACTTTACACTACGTGTGAATCAGAGAGCTGCAACGGGTAAGTTCGAGTATGAACGATCACTCTTGTTGACATTTCGATCAAATCAATTCCACGCCTAGCAGCTACGTGTTCTATCAATCCGATCATTCTCAGCAATCATAAGTTTGATCGCACTTGCAATATCTAATATTTACGATCACGATCGAGTAGCTGGCACATTCGTTTTGTTTACGAACTAATCGATCTCGATCAAGGCTCGACTCAACTCGAGCCTGATCGTTTAGGATTTTTATGTGCACTATACATACATAAAAGTTGATTCGTGCTTGTTATGTATTCAATTAAGCGGAATTATATGTATGTATGCGTCGGTGTATGTTCGTATTTTAAAATTCAAGACTCATAATTAAAAGAAAACATTTTTATTCATTTTGCTTAACTTTTAAAAATTTCTTCAACTAAATAAATGAGATTAAATAATTTTATAAAATAAAATCTTAAAAACTTCAACTTTTACATACCATTTTTCTGTGTACATTTATGTATATATGTATTTACATTTATATATTTATGTATATGCGCAATTACAATAACTGCCTAAATACAATGCGTGACAATTTTTGTACAAGTGCTATCAAACTTTGCTCACTTTATGAGTGATTCTAGCAGGCATTTCGATCATGCATGTATGATTATGAGTCAAATGTTCAATCATTGCTGGGTCGTCAGCAAAACCTCACAATCATAGACGAACATGTATTAGTTTGCAAATTGTTATTGTAACCGATCGTTCGCTTTAAGCTTATTCTCAAACGATAGTTCGATCACTTAACTTAAGTTGTATAATCACAACAAGCTCCAGTCAAAACTCGAGTGTGAGCGAACATGCTTTACTCTTTGCAGCTCTCTGGTGTGAATGGAATAAAAAGCAACAACAAAGTAAGTCAGTCGATAGTCAACAGTTAAATGCTCGTTCTGATGCGTCTAGCACCAAGAAATTTTTGTAATCTTGAATATTTTAATATTTAATCAAAAATTTAAATTTTAAGATTGGATACACTTTTTGATACGTTATTTAACAATTTAAAAAACAAAACAAAAAAAGAGACAATTGACAATACCATAATTTTTAATAAAAATTGGGAATAAGAATTCTTATTTTCGAAAATTTCAGGAGAGAATCCCAATGTATGTTTTGTGAAAATAAAATGCATGAAATATAATTTGGAGAGACATTTCATTAATTGTCATAAAAATGCATATCATGGAATGTCAGATGAGGATTAGACGAAAATGATACATGAATTAAAGGATTTTTTTTTTATGATTCAAGTGGATTGGCATCCTGTAAGTCCACCAATTGAGAAAGAACAGAGTACCACTCTTTAGGCGTCTTATATTGTGCGTTTAAAATCGTAAAAAAAAAAGTATAAAAAAAAAATGTTTTTTTTAAATCAAAGAAATTTGAAGTATGTTCTATTCAAGAGGCTTTGCGATTTGCTTCAACTATAGACAGCTAATCAAAAAATGCAACAGAACATCAAGTTGTTGCACAACACTTCTGAAATGAACCAATTAAAAGTACCTCGTAAGGAACTTGTGGTCACACTGATTGAGATTGTCATTATTCGGTACTTAAATTAGAAATAATGTAATTATTGGTTTCTGATAACTAAAATAGGAGACATGTCTTGTGATTCTAAGTTTTCGATATAACTTGAAAATAATGCATCCATTGTAGTTGATTCAATTGTTCTGTTGCCAGGTGACCAGACACAATTTTTCCGACGAAATTTAGTTTGCTATATAAAATCTTCTAATGCAAAATTTTACGTTGATTTTCCCCGCTATCAAGAGCATGGTTATACTAAAAAAAAAAAAATTTATATGATAAAATTTCTTACTACATTAAATCTTAAAATATAAAAGTCGTTACATAAATTATACATAAAAGCACTACAAAACAAAACAAAAAAGACGTGATTAAGACATAGATAGCGCAAGTTGTGACGAGGTTACCAGTATAATTGTATCATGCAGGGCTTTACTTTTAATTTAATTTCTTAGCCCTGACTCACCTTTCCTGCGTACTGATGATATCAATGTCATCGGCGTACGCGAGCAGCATAATTTTTTTTGGGAAGATCGAGCCCAACAGATTCTGTATGTACGGGCACTGGCGTAGGGTGTATTCCACCAGCAGATTACAAAAAAAGCGAGACAGCGCATCACCCTGTCTGATACCTTGGTATCAAAGGGGTGGGAAAGGTTTTTCACCACCCTGACAACGCTTTGTGTGTTATAGCGTCATTATGCAAAGACGAACGAACTTTGCCGGAATACCTGCAGACAGGGTGCCAAAAAACTTCAATCGTATCTGCGTGTCGAAATCTACTTTATAATCGGAAAATAGGTGGTGTGTGCCTTTGTTAAACGCACGAGTCTTTTCCAAGATTCGGCATGATGAGAATATTTGGCCACTGGTCGACATTTTTCGTCTAAACCACACTGATATAGTCCTATCAGTAAATCCGCATATGGCTTCAGCCTATTACACAATATGCGCGACAGAATCTTATATAGTTGGCGCAACCATTGGGGTCTCCTTTCTTAAAGAGAACACTAAGATTTCAGTCACTGGGCATGCATTCAACGCACCATTTCTCATATAAAAGTTGGTGCATACTCCTACCAACTCTTCGCTGCCGATCTTGAATAACTTATCTGGCAGCCCATCAGAGCCTGCCGCTTTGATATTTTGCAACTCTTTAATTACCGAAACGACCTCGTTGTACTCCGGTAGCTCTACAATAGTGCTATAATTAACTGGTGGTTCCGGTGTCGTATCTCTATCAGCAGAATCGTGCTCTTAAACGCCTCCAATAAGGTTAGAAAAATGGCTCGTCCAAAATCTCAATGATTCCTAAGCATCTGCAGCTAGATTTCCATTTTCGTTCTTACAGAAAGTTACTCTGGGCTTAAAACCTTCTGTCAGACGCTTGACTTTTTTATAAAAATTTGGAGCTTTCTGTCACATAACATCTCTCATCATTCTTGCTCCTTTTTCTTGCGTCTGAAAAGGCGATTCTCCTCTCTCCGTTTTTCTCGATATCACTTGTGTTGCTCCCGGCTGCAGAGTTCGCTGATAGGAATCGTTCTTCGCTACATTAGCATTGCGACACTCCTCATCTTACCAAGAATAAGTCACAGGTTTTGTATAGCCAATGACCTCCTTGGCAGCCCTATCCATGGAGCAGGTGATATGTTTCCACTGCTCACATATATCTTGAGAACACGGAGAGGTTTCGTGGAGCAGTCGGGAGAGTGTGATTAAAAGGCTTCGGAGGCCTGTTATGATTGCAGCTTGCCGACGTCTAGCTTCGGTGCATGTTGGGACATGCGGCGTGGACCATGCTGAGTCAACGTAACGTTCGCACGTCCAACACGGTCGATGCGTGCCTTCCGTCAATCAAAACATGATCAATTTGGTTGCGTGTAATTTGATCTGGACTCAGCCATGCAGCCTTGTGGATTTTGAGATGTTGAAATCTGCTGCTCCTAACTACCTTCTTCCCACCTGTGGCGTTATCGATTAGCCTTTCTCCAGTATTAAAGGTAGTGGAGTCTAAATTTTCCGACGGTTGACGGCGTTGAAATCACCATGTACGATTTTGACATCGTGTATGGGACAGCACTCGTATAGAACTCATCTTTAGCATCGTCGTCTTTCTCTTCCGTCGGGGCGTGCGCACAAATCAGGCTAATTTAAAAATATTAAGCCTTGATGCGTATCGCGGCTAGACGCTCGTCAACTGGCGAAAACCTGGAAATATGGCTACGTAGTTTTCTACTTACCATGAGACAAGAGACCGCATTTAAATTCGTGGTTACTCTCATGGCAGCTATAGTAGATGTCACAAAACGGTTATTTTGTATCTTGCGGACATTTGAGGTGCATATCTGCAGTTCGTGATCCGTAAATTGTTTGCGGGGGTCGTCAGCATAGGGTTCTATTCGAGACTTCCTGAATAAAAAATAAAGTTTTCACATCTAGCTCTGTAGCTCAGTATACCTTTTAAAGTTTCCTTCAAATAACGCAAAATATGTTTGGATGCCACAAAGTGAACCTTGTAGGGATGACCATTGAACTGGCTAGTTTCGACCCAGTATATGCAATGTCTGGTCTCGAGATAACCGCCGAATACGTCAGAACACCAATGATAGATTGGTACTGCTGCACATCAGTTCCGCTGCAACGTTCGTCGTTACATTTCTGCAGCCCTTTTATGTATAAACAACAATCCGATAGGCATCTTATAAATCTAATATCAATCAATATACCGTTTATTCTTTTGTTTCAATCACGACCTGCTAGATTTGGCTGTTCTTTGACTTCAAATAACTCCGGCTGTCTCATATAAACGTCTTTTTCTAGGTTACCATTTAGATACGTCGCCAATATGATTGACTAATAGTTTTTATTTCGCCGCCAGTCCCACAATCAATATAATCATCACATACATCACTACTGGTGCATATGTCTCACTGTAGTTAACATTATATTTCTGTGAGCATCCTTGAGCAACAGATCTTGCCTTTAATTATTCAATAGTACCATCATTGTTCCGTTTTGTTGTAAAAACCCATTTATCTCCAATGACATTTTTTTCATTTACGTTCTGCACCAATTCCCATGTACCATTCTTGATCAGTATAGTGTATTCTTTTTCCATAGCTGCTTTCCATGATTGATCTGCGTTTTCGCAGTTCATAGCATCATATACACTATCTGCATCTTGTTCACACAATTTAAATTGGTTGAAAGATTCAGGTTAATCAGTAATGTACTGCTTTCGTGGTCGTCCAACGCTGCCATCCCTTAAAATCTCCTGCGTTGACCAGTTACTACATCATGAACTTCCTTTGATTCAGTGAACTCTTCACTTGTTGCATTATCATCATTTTCCGACAACTTCTCTTTCTCAAAAAATACAATATCGCGCGCTGTTACCATTGATTTTCGTTGATTTTTGCACAATCTATACGTCTTTGCTTCGTTTGAATAACCAACCAGCCGCATCTTTTGCTCTTTTCACAACAATTTTGATTTACCTGGCTTTTTCTGCGTTAACGTACTCCCGGCCGTTGTCGTTCCTAATGCATTTTACTTTGCAACTTGTTTACTTGTTTGTGTTTATCAAAAAAATGTAAAACGTTTTAAGCGCATCCGACTTATTCCGTAAAAAATATGTTGTCATGTACCGTGTATAATCATCAATAAATGTTATAAATGTTATAAATGTTATAAAATAACTTGAACCACCCATTGGACCGCAAATGTCTGTATGTAGGACCTCTAATTGTCTTTGTAATTTATGCTTTGGTTATCAAAAAATTTCAGTTGAGTTGCAGCACATACAAAACGTTATGTAGTATAAGGTCAGCATGGGCTGATTTTAATTATACATTACCTACACCTTGAGCAGGTTAAAAAACCTGGTGGAATCATTATTGTCTCTGAAGATGACTTGATTTTAGCGAAATAACATCTCTCACGACACATGTGCGACGACGCACCACTATAAAGAATACAAACATCTCGATCACCCATTGCTGTAGCGCTAAATGCTGAGACTGCGCTGTTGATTTGTTGTTGTTGGTTTCTTCGACTTTGTGATTTTATGTGTCTGAGCTTTCCAAATGCATAACATTTGACATTGTTATTCCGATACTTATTTATTATTTGATACTTGCGTTTGTCCCTCTACTGCTGCTGCTGAATATGCTCCCTCGACGCCTTGCAGAAAAACAATTAAACAATTTCTCACATGAATTATTTCACTTGGCTTTAGGCATAGGGGTTTAGTCGCTTATGCCATTTGATCGTTTGCCACTCATTTGGTTGTTTCTTCGGCACTTGCATTTTGTAAACATGTGTTATTGACATAATGCCAATAATTCATGGTTATTAACAGATTCTTCATATGAATCGACCAACTATCGTAGTTGTCGCCATTCAACTTCACTATATTCATTATGGATCCCGACATCTTTCAAATAGATAATCGCCACTTATAATACAAGAAACACGCTATATAAATTTAACCGAAACACGTGGGCTTCAACCGACCTGGGCCCATAACCTTTGTTAGCGGAATCGTACCGCAGCGAAATGAAGACACGACCGTTCGACTATAATAGCTTTAATAGAGTGAGTTTATTAAGACTAAATGTATACAATTCAACTTAACTTACATCTATTCTATATAACTGTATTTGGGTTGCTATGAGAAATTCCATTATTTTTCTAAAATGTTCGATCAACGGTAGTCAAACTCCAGGTGAAGCTCTCGACAAATCACATTGGAGTATTCTCTTTCAATTTGCTTTTGAGACATCAGCTCTCACTGCTCTATCAATTTTTCTGTAGAAGTGCTGCCATATGAAAAAATTTTAATGAATTTTGAATTGTATCTATAATGGCGAATTATCAACCAGTAGGCGACCTTCAGTTTTAATAAAACCACATTTTGCTCCTCCCACTTCTCACTCCACGAATAAGAACCTTTTATGTATGCAAAGAAAAGGGAGGACGGAAGTATCATCGGTCTTTCAAATTTAATTGCTTATAATTTATTATCCGGTTTTGATGAAGTCCTAGTCGAATGCAAAACGAACGAAGTCTATATCTATTACCGTTTCCGAAATCCTTTTGACAATACGGACGGACAGACGGACATGGCTATATCGACTCCTCTATTGCTTTCCGACCATTATTTAAATACATTTGCAGAAAACCAATAGGCTCTTGTACCTTCGGTAAAGGGCCTTTAAAGAACCAAAAAGTTCTCGAGGTTCTGACAACACAAAAACCAAAAATCTTTACAGTCATACAGCTCAGCCAACCAGTTGCAACAAATCGAACAAAACGAACTCGTCCCTGTGAACGGAATCGAACCAAACAACAAAAACACCAGCAACCCACAAACAAATGATAATAATAAGAAGCGAACTGCGAAAAGCAACAAACTTCCAACAATTATGCATTAACAACGCTCGAAGGAACAAAATATTATACTTACAAGCCAAAAGAAGAACGAGGTTTCAAAGTAGTGCTTCACCACTTGCACTATTCTTCAGACATAGAAGATATAAAAGCTGAACTTAAGGAAATAGGTCATGATGCTATTAACATACATAATATTGTACATAAATCAACCAAAAAAACTTTTTCGGTTTTTTTGTCGAACTCTCATCTTGCGATTAGGAT
>JAWNNP010000985.1:0-91527 GCA_035044805.1 Leucophenga maculata | reverse complement strand
ATGCTTTAAAGTAAAAACCCATTTACAATCTACTATATTCTTATTTTGTGGCCTCTTAATAGTCCACGTCTTATTTAATTCATGAGCAGAAAGTTCGACCTTAATTGCTTCTTCCCATAAAGACTTATCTTCTCTACTTTGTACTTCATCATATGAATAAGGGACTTCGTTAAATATAGTATGAGCATTCATTATAAAATTATTTAGGCTTATTTCATCTTCATTATAGGATATGTGTGGTTTATTTTTCAATCTATCGCTTCTTCTAGTTACATCATTAGTAACTGTATTAGCAATTTCATTTGTTGACATTTTTCTAGGCTGCTTAACTTCCTTACTCTCATTCAGGAAACTGTCTTTATCATTATCCTTAATTTCGTTCAGGATCTCACGTTCAAAACATTCCATACTCTCATTCTGGAAATTTTCATTCTCATAATCCTTACTCTCATTCAGGATCTCTTCTTCACAACATTCCATACTCTCATTCTGGAAATTATATTCAACACCTTCCTTACTTTCATTCAGGAGGTTACTTTCCTTACTCTCTTTCAGGAATATAATATTCTTATTGTCCTTACTATCATTCAGGATTTCACTTTTAACAGCTCTAGAGTTAACCATATTTGTCTCGTCTACAATTACGTCTCTGGCAACCATAAATTTTTCAGTTTCAATATCCCATAATTTTAAACCATTTGGTTCGTATCCGACGAATATAGTTTTAAATGATTTATCGTCAAATTTGCGTTTTCTAATTTTATTGTGTACATACACAGTCGAACCAAATATTTTTAAATATTTCAAAATCGGCTTTCTATTATGCCACATCTCATAAGGCGTTGTTGCACGATCTCCAAGTGCCCTACTTGGAATCCTATTTATTATATATGTTGCCGTCAATACAGCTTCACCCCAAAAGGATTTATCTAGCTTTGCACCATTTACCATGGCACGAGCCTTTTCAGTAATTGTTCTGATCATTCGCTCTGAAACTCCATTTAACTGTGGAGTATATGGTACAGTCAAATGGTAAATAATTCCTTTCTGAACACAGAACACACGCATATCACTAGACAAATATTCCCTACCATTGTCAATGTATAGATTAACAAGTTTAAGATTAAAGTGTGCTTCACTTTTTTGCCACAAAATCTTTAAACATATTAAACACATCCGATTTTTGTTTTATCAAGTAAGTAACACAATAATGAGTAAACTGATCTACAAAAATTACATAGTAATTTTTATCGTCAATAGTTGTTGGTGTTATCGGACCAGAGACATCAGAATGAATAACATAAAGAGCTTTATTTATATGCTCTTTATTTTTATATTTATCAAATCGTAATCTGGCTTATTTTCCATTCAAACAAGCTTCGCATATATCGTCGGTAGGATTAACACTATCAAGGAGACTATTATCACTAAATAAATTCTTTCTTTTTATTTCTAACATTTTTCCTTTGCTTACATGTCCCAACCTCTCATGCCATAATTTATATAAATTCTTATTTTTAGTATTAACTTTATATGCTTTAAATTGGCATATTGTACGAACCTGAGTTTTCAGCAATAGTGATTTCACCTTTGGTCAACTTCACTCCATTTTCGTCGAACACTACTGTCACTCCAGCTTCTTGTAGCCTTTTTACTGAGATCAGATTTTCTGCAGCTTCTCCGCAATAGAGTACGTCGTCCAGCGTTATTTGGTATTCATTTTCCAGACGGACGACTCCACGCTTTGTTGCAAAGATATACTCCCCATGCTTGGCAACGGCAATCTTTATTGGAGTTTCCAGGTCAGCATGGTCCACAAATAAAGCCTCATCGTTTATGAGGTGGTCAGTAGCACCCGAGTCGAGAATAAAGTTCACGTTCGCGTTTAATTTATTATTATCTTTATTTACACTTTTTAACATGAACGCGAATCCTGGCTTGGTTGTTGCAGTGTGCACTTGCTTGTTATTTTCTTTATTATTTTCATTATTTATTTGCCTTTTATAATCATAACAATCCTTTTTCATGTGTCCTAGCTTTCCACAGTGGTGACATTTTATGTTATTCAGTTTTTGTTTCCCAATATATGGTTTGCGAGTATTATTTGTATTATAATTTTTTGTTTTAAATTTATATTTGTTATCGGTTTTATAATGGTTTTTATAATTATGTTTAGCCTCAGCCTGCATAACTTTCTTACTAGTGTCGTTATTAGCGTTTTTGATTTTAACCTCATGGTCTAGTAAACGGTTCTTGACAAAAGCTAATGTTATATTTTCCTCTGAAAGTGTCTCTATAGCTGTAGTCACCCCGTCATACGATGCTGGCAATGTGAGCAGTAAATGGGAAACTCGATCCATTTCATCCATTTTAGCCCCCGACACTAATAGTTCGCCAACTAGTTCATCAAAAATAATGAAATGATTCACTAGCGCCATCTCACTCTTGAGTTTAAGCGACAACAGCCGTTTGCGCACAGATAATTGCGACGCGAGACTTTTTCTTTCGTACACGGAATCCAGCCTTCAGAGAATTTCGCGTGCTGTGTTGTTGCTTGTTGCAAAATTTAGGAAAGAGTCGCTCAAATGCTCTATCAGCGTGGCTTTAGCGCTCCTCTCTGCCTTAACCCAACTTTCATCAGTTTCATCCGGAATCTCAAAAATATCTTGCTCAGCAAGATATTTTTGAGATTAAAATATCTTGAGATTAAAATATCTTGCTCAGCAAGAAGTGCTCGAATCCTAAACTTCCATATAGAATATTTATCGCCGTCAAAGGGTTTGATGTTTCGCTTTGTCTTGTCCATTTTGGATATGTACCCACGTGTGTGTGTATACCCAATTTCAATATGAAAGAAAATTTGTATGCACTTTTAATTCTTTATAAACACGTAGCCTGGGCCCATAACCTATTGAAATAAATGATTAGCTGTCTCACTCCTATGTTCTGCGAAATGATACACGACAAGTTTTATAGTTATATTGAATAATTTCTTTTATATTGTTTGATTTATATTTTGTTATTTTCACCGCACACAACCACCCACTTACACGTCGAGATCGAAAGAGAAAGAAGCTAAAAGCAGTGTGACCAACATTCACTTATTAGGAATTTCCATAATGTTAATTTTTGCTGTGTACATAACATTATAGTGATGAGGGATTAGCTATGTTATGTTCAACATGGGGGGGCTCAAACTTGATTGGTGGACGCCGAAATAGAGAACAACCGGGCACTCGATGGAATGGCCAGGAATAGAGAGATCTCTCCGTACTTGGCATTCAAAACGACTGGCGCCAGCGCGCACAAGATTATGGAGGCTGGCGCGCCTTCCTAGATGCGGCCATGACCGGTATACGGTTGACGGCCATTTAAGTTGACATATGCTGGTGACATATTTTTCATTTAATAAACACCCCACGTTTTTTTCAGAATAATACTAACGAAAAAGTTCATTAATATTTTCTGCCTATATTAAAAATTATTTTCGTTTTTTAGTTTGAATCTTTTTAGTCTTAAAATGTATTTATAAGCACTTCTTCCCACCGCTTTGTGATTTCTGAAAAGCATATCATGCCGTATGTTATATTGCCTTATCGCGATTTTGCAAAAGTATTGCATACAATTAGGCATACAGTTTGATCCTGTTCAGGATATTAGGTCGAAATTATGAAACTATTGTATTGTCATCGGTCCTTGAAAACAGTTTTAGTCGTAGAGTCCAGAAACGGCTATTGAATTTTCGCGCGTTTCACTTTTTTTACATTTGACAGTTCGCGCGCGGTAAATGTTTGTCAGCATTTATCGATCCAAAAAATTCAAGAAAAGGTGTGAAAAGAGCCCTTATGAATGGTTCGTGGAAGAAGACGCAGTGTAGTGGCTGCTTACGGTGCGGTAAAGTTATCAGTTTGTATTCTCTTTATCTGTCTTCTTTGTTTTCGTACAGTGGTAAGTTATTTCTAAAATTTGTGTTTGCATGGCGGCTAGTGTTTAGCTTGCATTCTAACTTACCTAATAATTATTGATTCAAATAAAAATAAGCGCAGAAAAGCAGTTGGTGTTTGTTTAACTTGCATTGTTTTCGAAATCTATATATGTATACATATATAGAAGAATATATGTATATTTGTATATATGTATATATCACAGTAAAAAAAAAACCTGTAAAGAAATACTAGTACTTAAATAAAAATTAGCGCAAAAAAGCATAAACTATTAAATTTCAATATTGAATGGAAACTTAACTACTTCTGCCGTAAACATGGTGGCCGAACGCAATGCATTATACGCAAAAAGCACTTATGTTTCAGACCATTTAGTGTTAAAAGACATTACGAGGCCCATCATGCTGAATATAATCGCTACAAGGGAGAAGAATAGCTAAGTCCTTACCAAAACTTGCTTTCAAATTTAGATTCCATGATACAAGAGGTTAGTTTTGAATTTGTATACCACTTGTTACAGTTACAATGCTATTGTTTTTGCTTGTACATAAAGGTTCAACTAGTTTGTGCAAATCATGTTTTTGTGGATGGCGAGTTAATTAAACGTTGATTGTAAAAGCAACATCTATTTTGGCAAAGGACTCTGTACCTAAGCTTAATGAAATATGCTTATAGCGCTCAACTGTATCGTGGCGCGTGCAAGTTTTAGCAGAAAATGTTGAGAAGCAGCTAAAAGAGCGAGTTCGTCCTTTTAGTGCAGTATCTTTGGCAATTGACGAAAGCATTGACAGTACTAACAACTGGCAATTTTCGTTTGGGAAATAGATAGAGAGCTAAATATCACCGAGGAGCTTCTATATTATTCCAATGAAAGAAAAAACGGGAGCGGATATATTTAAATGCCTTGAGGATTGTGCTGTTCACATGGGCATAAATTCGAAGAATGTTGTTAACATAGCAAATTTGGAGCGAAAGCGATTACAGGGTGCAAATTAGGAATTATAGCTCGGATTCGGGAGACGCTAAAGTCACAAAATTTAGATAGTGCCTTTAGAAGTGCCTTTCCAGCCAATATTGCAGTTTTGTTTGGCAGCACTTACATTTGTGAGCCATGTTTTTCAACCTTAAAAATTTAATAAATCTCGCTTGCGAAGCAGTCTTAATAATGACAACCTAACAGCACTGCTTCGTCTTTCGACAGCAAATGACATAGAACCAAATATAGATGCCATTCTTTCAACTAACCGTAAGTGAATGCTAATTTTAAAAATAAATATTTAGTAAAAAAACATTCTTCTTTTCATAAAATAATAATATAAAAAAATAATAATATAAAAAAATAATAATATAAAAAAATAATAATATAAAAAAATAATAATATAAAAAAATAATAATAAAAACAATAAAAAATATCTATGAACTAACTTATAAATGACCCAATATTGTCTTGATTTGTTCAACTGTGCATTTCATTGTAAATGCACTTGCATGACGTTCTCATTTTTCAAACTTATTGTCTATTCATATACGTTAACTTCCTATTTTCTCACAACTCCCCTAGCTATCTTTGTGAAATCGCGGACGCATTTTGTGCACAAAGTTTGGACATTCCTAGTCTAAACGGTTATACAGTTTTGAGTTTGTAAAGTTAGCTTTTTGAGAAGCGTTTGGTTTTTGCAGTTAAACGTTTAATTTAAGTTTTGGTCAGTATTGATAAATTAGCACATGATATAGCCATGTATATACAGAAACTCCTCGTTAGTCAAATATTTGTAGACGTACCAACTTAGGTCGCAGAACTCTCAATGCTGTAAGTCAAAGATATTAACGAGCAAATGAAACTGACAAACATCGCGAAGCTGGAAATGAAGTTGAAAGGAAAGGAAATCAATACATCTTATGAGATTGTCTCATAAAAGAGAAATGTAAACGGTTGCATAAACCTGTTCGTCACTTTAAAACATAAGTATTTCATTTTATCCTGATGATCCTGGTCAGGATATTAGGTCGAAATTATGAAATAATTGTATTGTTATCGGTCCTTAATAAATAAACAAAGTTTAAATTTAATCTGACCATTCAAAGTGGGTCAAAATCAAGTTCAAAGAAGTCTGTTACAAACAGACAGACAAACGTACAGGTGAAGCTAATATAAGCGTGTTAATAAAGAATAAAATTAAAAATCAAACACATCGCAATTTTCTTTCCTCATGGTCGTCAACTACAAATTTATGTATACCGGACTCTGGAAAGGTTGAGCTATCACAACCTTCGACCCGGGTAAACCGCGAGTATTTAACACTATGCTGTTTCTCAGTAAACTTTAAAAACTAATATTTTTTAACTATAAAGGTCGAATTTGATGAAAAAAAACCCTAAATTTTACTCACACTAAATCTTTTTGTTCTTTAGTTAAACGATTTTTAATGCAATAAGTAAACTTACGTGAAGCACAAACAAACAAACAGAATTTTTGATAAAGATTTTATTATTATTTATTATTATTTTATTAGAAGAGGTTTCTAATTAAATTTTAATAATACATCGTTACCTCAAATGAATGCAAAGATATGATAGATTTTATATATCGCTTTTTATGGAGGGCGGGTCATCGCACTCTCAAGTTCTGATCAAACTTACTAGGAATTTTTCCCCTGATCCCATTCACATGAAATCGGGAATCCCCCGCTCCGGTTCGGCCCAAAATAAATTGAGTTACTTCTCTAGATCCCATTAACATGTATACTAAATTTCATCTCTGTATGCAGAGATGTATGGGGGAGGGGAAACGCTCTTCCGATTTTACCAAAAAAGTAGTCAACGTCTCATTTATTTCTATTACTTATGGGCAATGGAAATGGTAATGGTAAGGGGTAATGTAAAGGGCAATGACGCGTGCGATATTGAAAAAGAACATTTGTTATCAGTGCGGCAAAGGTATTTGTACAATGCGCATCAAATATTAGTAACAAATACATATTTTTATTGCAGATTAAATAAAATAATCTAGCGTCAAATCGCGCCATGTGATTTGTTTTTGATTTTTTTTTGTTGTGCTTTTGCTATATAGTGACCCAATTCTTAAGAAATCTTCACTGCAAGCGTGGACTTGCATAAGAAGCAATATTTAAAGCAAATAATTTTATAAATAATAATTTTTTCGGTAGGTTTATATGGGTGCTATGCCAAAAAATGGACAAAGTAGTCTTATTTTAACATGTAAAAAACCTATTGATGCAAAATGCTTAAGTTTTAAATTGCAGCTCGATATGTTCTAATTACTCTTGTTATCAATTAAGCAACGCCGAGTTAACCATTTCGTCCACTGTTCAGCGGAGGATAACAAAAATCCAAATGCAGAATTACAAAACTATAAATTATCAGAATGATAATGTTAGTGTGCAAGCTTCAGGAAAGAAGAACACCATTGTAATTAAAGGCAAATTAGTTGATAATGACGATGTCTGAATCATATGAGCGAAGAGGTATGCAAATGGGAAAATTGCACGAAAAGTATTCCAGCTCTTCCCAAAGATTTTAAAACAGTTCTTAAAGCAGTTTGCTGCGATATTCAGAATGAATGTTGCATGAAAAGTAATTGTAAGAAGTGCCTAACATTTTTAAAAGATCATTTTTTCCTCTTGCGTATTTGGCTAATATGGAAGATGAAGTAAACTGGCAAAAATGATTTAATATAGATAACCACATATCTCAGTCAAATAAATTTTCAACTTTATGGGTTAGTCAATGATATGGAAACTCAGTAACCATCAATTTAAATTCATTTTTTTTTTTTTGTAAAAAGAGCAAAAGTATTTTTAGGTACAAATTAACTTAAAGCCTTTCGAGCTCGTTCTTCAAATTGATTTCGGCGAGAATTATAGGTTGACACACCAAAACGAAATACTAAGAGAAAGTAAAAAGGGGGAAATAACCAAATCTAAAAACGTGGTTTTACACGATGCACTATCATTTTATAAATGTGCAGAAAACAACATAAATGGAATTAAAATGCATTATTGCCATTTGCTCAAATTGAAAATTTGTCTCTACATTATATGTTGGACGAAAAATGGAAGGAAGTGAAAAGCATTCAAGGTATATCCCATTTTCATTCATTTTGTTTCGATGGCCATTAGGTAGAAGCAGCTAGGACTGCATATTCAAATAAAAAAACCTTATTTGACATTAGTATCACTATTCTCAATTAATATAGTCTCTCCTCTTTGGTTTTACATGTATAAGATGAATATACTTCTATTTTAGTCCAGTCAAATTAGTAAGTTCACCTCGGAATTTGAGATACCCACATCATAAACGTTGTCTCAAAACCTACACATGGTACGGTGTCCGCGTCTATTAAAAATCTAAGGTCAAAGGTTAGAAAAATGGTTTTTTTCACATTTTTTGCAAATATCTCGTTTCTTATAGGCTTTTTGCAATAAACATTTTTATACGTTGCATCGTTTTCGAAATAGAGGGCGGAGAGCGTGCGGTTAGAGCATCATTTAAGGTTATCCGGTTGTCCCGGTCAAAAAAACGCAATATAAAGTTTAATATTTATAGATATATACATAATTATTAAACTTTTTTCATTTTTGTTAATTATAACATAATATTTATTAATTAGTTTGCTTACGTATCTTAACTTATAATTTTAAATATCTTCTTCTTCATCATCGTCGTCTTCTGACCGCTGTAAAATCTCAAATTCCTCTTCTTTATCGTCTTCATTTGTCTCCAGGTTTTCCATTATTTCGGGGTTAAAGGTTCCATCTTCATTGCAATCGCTTTGATATGGTATAGCATTGAGACAAGCTTGCCCGTTACACTGGCCACAAGCTAAAGAGCACTGCAACCCTGATTTCCTGCATCCACATCGCGAACCACAACCACTCTTGCAGTTGCAGAATATTGTATTTAGCAATTCCTCTGGAGCATGTGGTAACGTTGTCGTAATAGGTTCCAGAAATTCATTACGCATTGTCCAACCCCATTCCTGGGGTTCCAAATTATGCTCTAACCAAATTTTAATTTGATAGTAAACCCGATTGAAATGTTGGTGAGCTGCTGCACTTGTTGGTGAAAGATTTGATAACTGTACAGGTTTATTCAGTTTTGTAGATTTGACGTATTGTACACAACGAAGATAATCAATACTGTCTACAGATTTTGGGGCATTATATACTGCCAACAAGATATCAATCTTTAAACCGGACAGTTTTCTTCTTCAAATGCTGCTGCAAGTTGATCCAAATTCGGCAGTTTCTCAAATGCTTTGTATAGGTTTAACGTATGACGTATGATAATATGATATGAAATCGCTAAACGCATAAGTATGTGCAAATGGGAGCATGCCTGATTATGTTTAGTTATTTTGACATTTTAACTTTTTCTGGACAGTGTCTATTGATATTTCAGTGAATATTAAGTTTATTATCTTTATATATATAATTCTTCTGTACGTGTGTTGACAGTGAACTCCTCCTAAACGGCTGGACCGATTTTGACAAAATTGGGTCCCCGGATGGTTTAGATTCGCAATCCAACACGGTGGGTGGCGCGGGGACGAGGGCTGTGCCCCACCCCCCATACAAGCAATAAACAAAATTACACATATCACTCCATCCATCTGAGGTACAGGGACGAAATTTATTACACATGTTAATGGGATCGGGAAAAGTAATCGTCTTATGTTTGGTTAAAATCGGAGGGGCTATGCCCCACGCCTCATACAAGCGAAAAACAAAATTCAACATATCTTTGCATCCATCTGATGTACGATCACAAAATTTATTACTCATGTTAATGGGATCGGGAAAAGTACTCGTGCTATGTTTGGTCAAAACCGAACACCCATACAATAGATAAACAAAATTCAATATATCTTTGCATCCATCTGAGGTACGGGGACGAAATTTATTACACATGTTAATGGGATCGGGAAAAGTAAACGTGCTATGTTTGGTTCAAATCGGAGGGGGCTATGCCCCACCCCCCCATACAAGCAATAAACAAAATTCAATATATCTTTTCATCCATCTGATGTACGGGGACGAAATTTATTACTCATGTTAATAAGATCGGGAAAAGTAATCGTGCTATGTTTGGTTCAAATCGGAGGGGGTTATGCCCCACCCCCCATGTTAACGGGATCGGGAAAAGTAATCGTGTTATGTTTGGTCAAAATCGGAGGGGGCTATGCCTCACCACCCATACAAGCAATAAACAAAATTCAACATATCTTTGCATCCATTTGAGGTACGGGGACGAAATTTATTGCATATGTTAATGGGATCGGGAAAAGTAATCGTGCTATGTTTGGTCCAAATCGGAGAGGGCTTTGCCCCACCCCCCATACAAGCGATATACAAAATTCTACATATCTTTGTATCTATCTGAGGTACGGGGACGAAATTTGTTACATATGTTAATGGGATCGGGAAAAGTAATCGTGCTATGTTTGGTCCAAATCGGAGAGGGCTATGCCCCACCCCATACAAGCGATATACAAAATTCTACATATCTTTGTATCCATCTGAGGTACGGGGACGAAATTTGTTACATATGTTAATGGGATCGGGAAAAGTAATCGTGCTATGTTTGGTCCAAATCGGAGAGGGCTATGCCCCACCCCCCATACAAGCGATATACAAAATTCTACATATCTTTGCATCCATCTGATGTACGGGGACGAAATTTATTACACATGTTAATGGGATCGGGAAAAGTAATCGTGCTATGTTTGGTTCAAATCGGAGGGTGTTATGCCCCACCCACCATGTTAACGGGATCGGGAAAAGTAATCGTGTTATGTTTGGTCAAAATCGGAGGGGGCTATGCCTCACCACCCCATACAAGCAATAAATAAAATTCAACATATCTTTGCATCCATTTGAGGTACGGGGACGAAATTTATTACATATGTTAATGGGATCGGGAAAAGTAATCGTGCTATGTTTGGTCCAAATCGGAGAGGGCTATGCCCCACCCCCCCATACAAGCGATATACAAAATTCTACATATCTCTGTACATATCTGAGGTACGGGGACGAAATTTGTTACACATGTTAATGCGATCGGGAAAAGTAATCGTCTTATGTTTGGTCAAAATCGGAGGGGCTATGCCCCACCCCTCATACAAGCGATAAACAAAATTCATCATATCTTTGCATCCATCTGAGGTACGGGGACGAAATGTTAATGGGATCGGGAAAAGTAATCGTGTGATGTTTGGTCAAAATCGGGGGGGCTATGCACCAACCCCACACCCCTCCCCCCACCCATACAAGCGATAAACCAAATTCAACATACCTTTGCATCCATCTGAGGTACGGGGACGAAATTTATTACACATGTTATTGGGATCGGTTAAAGTAATCGTGCTATGTTTCGTCCAAATCGGAGGGGGCTATGCCCCATCCCCCATACAAGCGATAAACAAAATTCAACATATCTTTGCATCCATCTGAAGTACGGGGACGAAATTTATTAAACATGTTAATGGGATCGGGCAAAGTAATTGTATTATGTTTGGTCAAAATCGGAGGGGGCTATGCCCCACCTTCCATACAAGCGATAAACAAAATTCAACATACCTTTGCATTCATCTGAGGTACGGGGACGAAATTTATTACACATGTTATTGGGATCGGTTTAAGTAATCGTGCTATGTTTCGTCCAAATCGGAGGGGGCTATGCCCCATCACCCATACAAGCGATGAACCAAATTCAACATATCTTTGCATACATCTGCGGTACGGGGATAAAACTTATTACTCATGTTAATGGGATAGGGAAAAGTAATTGTATTATGTTTGGTCAAAATCGGAGGGGGCTACGGGGACGAAATTTATTACACATGTTAATGGGATCGGGAAAAGTAATCGTGCTATGTTTCGTCCAAATCGGAGAGGGCTATGCCCCACCCCCCATACAAGCGATATACAAAATTCTACATATCTCTGTACATATCTGAGGTACGGGGACGAAATTTGTTACACATGTAAATGCGATCGGGAAAAGTAATCGTGTTATGTTTGGTCAAAATCGGAGGGGCTATGCCCCCCACTCATACAAGCGATAAACAAAATTCATCATATCTTTGCATCCATCTGAGGTACGGGGACGAAATAAATTACACATGTTAATGGGATCGGGAAAAGTAATCGTGTGATGTTTGGTCACAAACGGAGGGGCTATGCACCAACCCCCACCCCCCCCCCCCATACAAGCGATGAACCAAATTCAACATATCTTTGCATACATCTGCGGTACGGGGATAAAACTTATTACTCATGTTAATGGGATCGGGAAAAGTAATCGTGCTATGTTTGGCCAAAATCGGAGGGGCTATGCCCCACCACCAATACAAGCGATAAACAAAATTCAACATTACTTTGCATCCATCTGAGGTACGGGGAAGAAATTTATTACACATGTTATTGGGATCGGTTTAAGTAATCGTGCTATGTTTCGTCCAAATCGGAGGGGGCTATGCCCCATCACCCATACAAGCGATGAACCAAATTCAACATATCTTTGCATACATCTGCGGTACGGGGATAAAACTTATTACTCATGTTAATGGGATAGGGAAAAGTAATTGTATTATGTTTGGTCAAAATCGGAGGGGGCTATGCCCCACCTTCCATACAAGCGATAAACAAAATTCAACATACCTTTGCATCCATCTGAGGTACGGGGACGAAATTTATTAAACATGTTAATGGGATCGGGAAAAGTAATCGTGCTATGTTTGGTCCAAATTGGAGGGGGCTATGCCACACCCCTATAAAAGCGATAAACAAAATTCAACATATCTTTGCATCCATCTATGGTACGGGGACGAAATTTATTACACATATTATTGATATCGGGAAAAGTAATCGTGTTATGTTTGGTCAAAATCGGAGGGGGCTATGCCCCACCCCCCCATACAAGCGATTAACAAAATTCAACATATCTTTGCATTCATCTGAGGTACGGGGACGAAATTTATTACACATGTTAATGGGATCGGGAAAAGTAATCGTGCTACATTTGGTCAAAATCGGAGGGGCTATGACCCACACACCATACAAGCGACAAATAAAATTCTACATATCTTTGTATCTATCTGTGCTACGGGGACGAAATTTGTTACACATGTTAATGGGATCGGGAAAAGTAATCGTGCTATGTTTGGTCCAAATTGGAGAGGGCTATGCCACACCCCTATACAAGCGATAAACAAAATTCAACATATCTTTGCATCCATCTAAGGTACGGGGACGAAATTTATTACACATGTTATTGATATCGGGAAAAGTAATCGTGTTATGTTTGGTCAAAATCGGAGGGGGCAATGCCCCAACCCCCCATACAAGCGATTAACAAAATTCAACATATCTTTGCATTCATCTGAGGTACGGGGACGAAATTTATTACACATGTTAATGGGATCGGGAAAAGTAATCGTGCTACATTTGGTCAAAATCGGAGGGGTTATGACCCACCCACCATACAAGCGACAAATAAAATTCTACATATCTTTGTATCTATCTGTGCTACGGGGACGAAATTTGTTACACATGTTAATGGGATCGGGAAAAGTAATCGTGTTAAGTTTGGTCAAAATCGGAGGGGGCTATGCCACACCCCCATACAAGCGATACAAAAAAATTCAACATATCTTTGCATCTATCTGAGGTACGGGGACGAAATTTGTTACATATGTTAATGGGATCGGGAAAAGTAATCGTGCTATGTTTGGTCCAAATCGGAGAGGGCTATGCCCCACCCCCCATACAAGCGATATACAAAATTCTACATATCTCTGTACATATCTGAGGTACGGGGACGAAATTTGTTACACATGTAAATGCGATCGGGAAAAGTAATCGTGTTATGTTTGGTCAAAATCGGAGGGGCTATGCCCCACCCCTCATACAAGCGATAAACAAAATTCATCATATCTTTGCATCCATCTGAGGTACGGGGACGAAATAAATTACACATGTTAATGGGATCGGGAAAAGTAATCGTGTGATGTTTGGTCACAAACGGAGGGGCTATGCACCACCCAATCCCCCCCCCCCCCCCATACAAGCGATAAACCAAATTCAACATATCTTTGCATACATCAGCGGTACGGGGATAAAACTTATTACTCATGTTAATGGGATCGGGAAAAGTAATCGTGCTATGTTTGGCCAAAATCGGAGGGGCTATGCCCCACCCCCAATACAAGCGATAAACAAAATTCAACATACCTTTGCATCCATCTGAGGTACGGGGACGAAATTTATTACACATGTTATTGGGATCGGTTAAAGTAATCGTGCTATGTTTCGTCCAAATCGGAGGGGGCTATGCCCCATCACCCATACAAGCGATAAACAAAATTCAACATATCTTTGCATCCATCTGAAGTACGGGGACGAAATTTATTAAACATGTTAATGGGATCGGGAAAAGTAATTGAATTATGTTTGGTCAAAATCGGAGGGGGCTATGCCCCACCACCATAAAAGCGATAAAAAAAATTCAACATACCTTTGCATCCATCTGAGGTACGGGGACGAAATTTATTAAACATGTTAATGGGATCGGGAAAAGTAATCGTGCTATGTTTGGTCCAAATTGGAGGGGGCTATGCCACACCCCTATACAAGCGATAAACAAAATTCAACATATCTTTGCATCCATCTAAGGTACGGGGACGAAATTAATTACACATGTTATTGATATCGGGAAAAGTAATCGTGTTATGTTTGGACAAAATCGGAGGGGGCTATGCCCCACCACCCCATACAAGCGATTAACAAAATTCAACATATCTTTGCATTCATCTGAGGTACGGGGACGAAATTTATAACACATGTTAATGGGATCGGGAAAAGTAATCGTGCTACATTTGGTCAAAATCGGAGGGGCTATGACCCACCCACCATACAAGCGACAAATAAAATTCTACATATCTTTGTATCTATCTGTGCTACGGGGACGAAATTTTTTACACATGTTAATGGGATCGGGAAAAGTAATCGTGTTAAGTTTGGTCAAAATCGGAGGGGGCTATGCCACACCCCCATACAAGCGATACAAACAAATTCAACATATCTTTGCATCTATCTGAGGTACGGGGACGAAATTTGTTACATATGTTAATGGGATCGGGAAAAGTAATCGTGCTATGTTTGGTCCAAATCGGAGAGGGCTATGCGATAAACAAAATTCATCATATCTTTGCATCCATCTGAGGTACGGGGACGAAATAAATTACACATGTTAATGGGATCGGGAAAAGTAACCGTGTGATGTTTGGTCACAAACGGAGGGGCTATGCACCCTCAACATACCTTTGCATCCATCTGAGGTACGGGGACGAAATTTATTAAACATGTTAATGGGATCGGGAAAAGTAATCGTGCTATGTTTGGTCCAAATTGGAGGGGGCTATGCCACACCCCTATACAAGCGATAAACAAAATTCAACATATCTTTGCATCCATCTAAGGTACGGGGACGAAATTAATTACACATGTTATTGATATCGGGAAAAGTAATCGTGTTATGTTTGGACAAAATCGGAGGGGGCTATGCCCCACCACCCCATACAAGCGATTAACAAAATTCAACATATCTTTGCATTCATCTGAGGTACGGGGACGAAATTTATAACACATGTTAATGGGATCGGGAAAAGTAATCGTGCTACATTTGGTCAAAATCGGAGGGGCTATGACCCACCCAACATACAAGCGACAAATAAAATTCTACATATCTTTGTATCTATCTGTGCTACGGGGACGAAATTTTTTACACATGTTAATGGGATCGGGAAAAGTAATCGTGTTAAGTTTGGTCAAAATCGGAGGGGGCTATGCCACACCCCCATACAAGCGATACAAACAAATTCAACATATCTTTGCATCTATCTGAGGTACGGGGACGAAATTTGTTACATATGTTAATGGGATCGGGAAAAGTAATCGTGCTATGTTTGGTCCAAATCGGAGAGGGCTATGCCCCACCCCCCCCCCCCCCATACAAGCGATATACAAAATTCTACATATCTCTGTACATATCTGAGGTACGGGGACAAAATTTGTTACACATGTTAATGCGATCGGGAAAAGTAATCGTGTGATGTTTGGTCAAAATCGGGGGGGCTATGCGCCAACCCCCCCACCTCCCCCCCACCCATACAAGCGATAAACCAAATTCCACATATCTTTGCATACATCTGCGGTACGGGGATAAAACTTATTACTCATGTTAATGGGACCGGGAAAAGTAATCGTGCTATGTTTGGCCAAAATCGGAGGGGCTATGCCCCACCACCCATACAAGCGATAAACAAAATTCAACATACCTTTGCATCCATCTGAGGTACGGGGACGAAATTTATTACACATGTTATTGGGATCGGTTAAAGTAATCGTGCTATGTTTCGTCCAAATCGGAGGGGGCTATGCCCCATCCCCAATACAAGCGATAAACAAAATTCAACATATCTTTGCATCCATCTGAAGTACGGGGACGAAATTTATTAAACATGTTAATGGGATCGGGAAAAGTAATTGTATTATGTTTGGTCAAAATCGGAGGGGGCTATGCCACACCCCCATACAAGCGATACAAAAAAATTCAACATATCTTTGCATCTATCTGAGGTACGGGGACGAAATTTGTTACACATGTTAATGGGATCGGGAAAAGTAATCGAGTTAAGTTTGGTCAAAATCGGAGGGGGCTATGCCCCACCCCCCCCCCCCCCCACCATACAAGCGATTAACAAAATTCAACATATCTTTGCATTCATCTGAGGTACGGGGACGAAATTTATTACACATGTTAATGGGATCGGGAAAAGTAATCGTGCTACATTTGGTCAAAATCGGAGGGGCTATGACCCACACACCATACAAGCGACAAATAAAATTCTACATATCTTTGTATCTATCTGTGCTACGGGGACGAAATTTGTTACACATGTTAATGGGATCGGGGAAAGTAATCGTGCTATGTTTGCTCCAAATTGAAGGGGGCTATGCC
Organism: Leucophenga maculata; assembly: GCA_035044805.1. Classification (NCBI taxonomy): domain Eukaryota; kingdom Metazoa; phylum Arthropoda; class Insecta; order Diptera; family Drosophilidae; genus Leucophenga; species Leucophenga maculata. Next base: position 74,542 of record JAWNNP010000985.1, on the reverse strand, counting down.
ACACCCCTATACAAGCGATAAACAAAATTCAACATACCTTTGCATCCATCTAAGGTACGGGGACGAAATTTATTACACATGTTATTGATATCGGGAAAAGTAATCGTGTTATGTTTGGTCAAAATCGGAGGGGGCTATGCCCCACCCCCCATACAAGCGATTAACAAAATTCAACATATCTTTGCATTCATCTGAGGTACGGGGACGAAATTTATTACACATGTTAATGGGATCGGGAAAAGTAATCGTGCTACATTTGGTCAAAATCGGAGGGGCTATGACCCACCCAACATACAAGCGACAAATAAAATTCTACATATCTTTGTATCTATCTGTGCTACGGGGACGAAATTTGTTACACATGTTAATGGGATCGGGAAAAGTAATCGTGTTAAGTTTGGTCAAAATCGGAGGGGGCTATGCTACACCCCCATACAAGCGATACAAACAAATTCAACATATCTTTGCATCTATCTGAGGTACGGGGACGAAATTTGTTACATATGTTAATGGGATCGGGAAAAGTAATCGTGCTATGTTTGGTCCAAATCGGAGAGGGCTATGCCCCACCCCCCCCCCCCATACAAGCGACAAATAAAATTCTACATATCTCTGTACATATCTGAGGTACGGGGACGAAATTTGTTACACATGTTAATGCGATCGGGAAAAGTAATCGTGTGATGTTTGGTCAAAATCGGGGGGGCTATGCGCCAACAACCACCCACCTCCCCCCCACCCATACAAGCGATAAACCAAATTCAACATATCTTTGCATACATCTGCGGTACGGGGATAAAACTTATTACTCATGTTAATGGGATCGGGAAAAGTAATCGTGCTATGTTTGGCCAAAATCGGAGGGGCTATGCCCCACCCCCCATACAAGCGATAAACAAAATTCAACATACCTTTGCATCCATCTGAGGTACGGGGACGAAATTTATTACACATGTTATTGGGATCGGTTAAAGTAATCGTGCTATGTTTCGTCGAAATCGGAGGGGGCTATGACCCACACACCATACAAGCGACAAATAAAATTCTACATATCTTTGTATCTATCTGTGCTACGGGGACGAAATTTGTTACACATGTTAATGGGATCGGGAAAAGTAATCGTGCTATGTTTGGTCCAAATTGAAGGGGGCTATGCCACACCCCTATACAAGCGATAAACAAAATTCAACATATCTTTGCATCCATCTAAGGTACGGGGACGAAATTTATTACACATGTTATTGATATCGGGAAAAGTAATCGTGTTATGTTTGGTCAAAATCGGAGGGGGCTATGCCCCACCCCCCATACAAGCGATTAACAAAATTCAACATATCTTTGCATTCATCATACACATGTTAATGGGATCGGGAAAAGTAATCGTGCTACATTTGGTCAAAATCGGAGGGGCTATGACCCACCCACCATACAAGCGACAAATAAAATTCTACATATCTTTGTATCTATCTGTGCTACGGGGACGAAATTTGTTACACATGTTAATGGGATCGGGAAAAGTAATCGTGTTAAGTTTGGTCAAAATCGGAGGGGGCTATGCCACACCCTTTGCACTTATTTGAAGTACATGGATGAAATTTGGTATACATGTTAATGGGATCGGATGAAGTAATCAAGTTAAGACAAGAGAATAAAGTTAGGAGGAGAATATATTGTGTGTTGAAAATAATTTTTACTGGGCACAGCAAAGCGTGCCGGGTACAGCTATTATACATATATATATACACACATATACATATATATATAGACACATATTTACATATAAATATATATATATATATATATATACATACTTACATATAAATACATATGTATATATATATATATATATATATATATATATATATATATATATATATATATATTAAAATTGAGGCCTTTATAACACTCCTTCCTAATTCTGTGACTCGCAATCTAGTACCGTTGCACAACCTCGGAGGGTCTATGTTGCGCATTAACAAAACCGGTACACCTACCTTCAACTCCAACTTATGGGAGGGCACCCCGGATAGGTCTAAAGAGTTTAGAAACTCCACGGGGTATCTCGTGGAATCATCGGATGACATGACTGTGTCGATGGAATTGTACACGAATGTTTCATTAGTTATTCCATCTAAAACTTTTAGATTGATTTTTGCAACAATCTCGTTTTTTGGTGCCATATATAGTTCTTTCACACAACCAATTTTCATCGTCAATGTTTCGTTGCAAGTTCGGAAAAACGTTTGCAATAAGTTCTTGTTCCGAATTCACAATGTTACAAAATTTATTGGTGAATAAAACCATGCCTTCTTCATCTGTTTCTAGTCGACCTTCACCTATTTCAAGCAGTTTCTGAGCATATGCACCCGACTCTAAATCGCTGTATAACTGGATTCGCATGTTTGTGGTTAGATACAGCTTTTTAACTTTGCTGTGGGTATTCAAGAGCGTCATAAAATCTATGAGTGTCCGGAACTCTGGTGAGCATGCCATCAGCCATCATTCGCTTGAAGAACGATGTCGTGAGACGCAGTTTGATCACCACTAACTACTACGGCAGCTATTTCATTTGTGGTCGGGACATTGAATCGTCTCTCGTGTTGATCACGTGGTACACGGTCTGGATGGATCAAAAATTTATAACTGTTGTTTGGCACTCTATCTTTCGCTGATTTAAATTCATGTACCAAATCGTTATGAGCGTGTAGAACTCTTTGTATTTTTTGGACTACGTTCCTTACTACTCCTTGTACGTACTCCAGACGCCTATTTACTTCAGCTTCCTCATCACCCATGAAGTAAACTTGTAAAAATTGAGGTTGCATATTGGTCGCAGGGAGCAAGGAACCAATTCTGTGGTATACTTGACCTTGAACAGTGAAAGTCGGACAAAATCCTGACATTGAGACAATTTTATCCGCTCCAAAAGACGTCATATGGAAGCATGAATTATATTTTCTATTTCTTAGAAAACGGCGAGACTCATCTGTTTCATTAGAGAAAAGATTTTTCAGTGGTTCAACCGGCTCATCTATTGTAGAAATTGCTACTTTTCCTCCCGAGCAACACATGCCTGTCGTTTACTCTTGCCATTTAAGAGCTCCACAAAATCGGCAATCTTTGTTCATCGCGTTTATTTTTATAAGCTTGTGACTTTCATATTCAAGCGTCTCGTCGTACTCAAATGCCGCTTTGTCGAATGCACCCCATGTGTTTTTCCTAAATGTTTGACGACGCTGTACCGCCCTTTCAGCAACAGCGCTTCTGCGGGCTTCAGGCATCTCAACGGTTTCTGTGGCTCTTTGAAACGCGATATAAGCTGCCTGCAGATACTCCGCATTCTGTTCACGCCGAGCTTGGGACTGCTCCGTTGTCTCAGCAGCCCTTTGGGACGCCATATACTCCGCATTCTGTTGACGCCGAGCTTGGGACTGCTCCGGTGTCTCATCAGACCTTTGGGATGCCAGATACTCCGCATTCTGTTCACGCCGAGCTTGGGACTGCTCCGGTGTCTCAGCAGCCCTTTGGGACGCCATATACTCCGCATTCTGTTGACGCCGAGCTTGGGACTGCTGCGGTGTTTCAGCAGCCCTTTGGGACGCCAGATACTCCGCATTCGGTTGGCGCCGAGCTTGGGACTGCTCCGGTGTCTCAGCAGCCCTTTGGGACGCCAGATACTCCGCATGTTGTTGCTGCCGAGCTTGGGACTGTTCCGGTGTCTCAGCAGCTCTAGCTACCTTCATTGCTCGTGCTTTCTTTGACTTTTTTGAAAGATTACTCTTACGCTTTCGGTCCATAATAAATAATAATAATAATAATAATTTTTTATAGAAAGAAATTACTTTCAAATAATTTTTGATTTACTTGACAATTATTTCTTAGTAGGATTAGTAGATTGAATGCTTCTATTTTGAATCGACATAACTATAAAATTATTTACCTGCTATTTTATTGCAGTTGAAATAATGAAGTAACAAAAACGTAGCCTATGTTCTTTTCCATCATCCCATCTATCTCTATTCCAAACATCCATACACACATACATACAAACTTTCGCATTTATAATATTATAGTAGGAGTAGGATATATATATATATTAGGGTGGGTCGATTTAAAAATCGCTTAGGCACATATGATTTTCGGATTCTAGGGATCAAAATAAGAAACTTTGCTCAAGAAACCATACCTCTAAAATTAATTCTGATGTCCCTCGTTTTAACGTGTAGGTACCCAAAAAAAAAAAAAATCCTGTTTTGACCCATTTAGAGTGCCCCAATCGAGTGCAAATGTATGACCGACCCCCACTAACTTTGGAGGGTCGACCCACCCATGCTAGTGGTACCCCCCCTGGGACCCCCCCCCCCCTAAGGGGTCTCCCATACAAAAATATCACGTTAAAACGAGGGACATCCGAAAATCATATGTGCCTAAGCGAGTTTTTTGACCCCCTACAAATCGAACCGCCCTAAAATATATATATATATATATATATATATATATATATATATATATATATATATATATATATATATATATATATATATATATATATATATATATATATATATATATACATATATCCTACTAATATTGCAAATGCGAAAGTTTGTATGGATGTATGTATGTTTGTTCCTCTCTCACGGCTAAGCCGCTCAACCAATTCGTCTGAATTTTGGAATAGCGATATTTACAATTTGTCATATCTTTGCATCCATTTAAGGTACAGAGATGATATTCGGTGTACATGTTAGGAGGATGAGGAGAACTCAACCTGTTAAGTTTGGACAAAATTGGAGAGAGTGTTGCCCCACCCCCCATATAAGCGATAATCAAAATTTGTCATATCTTTGCATCCATTTAAGGTACAGAAATAAAATTTGGTATACATGTTAAGAGGATGAGAAGTCAACCTATTAAGTTTGAACAAAATCGGAGGAGGCGTTGCCCCACCCCCCATATAAGCGACAATCAAAATTTGTCATATCTTTGCATCCATTTAAGGTAGAGAAATGAAATTTGGTATACATGTTAAGAGGATTAGGAGAAGTCAACCTGTTAAGTTTGGACAAAATCGGAGGGGGCGTTGCCCCACCACCCCTATTAGAGATAATCAAAAATTTTCATATCTTTGCATCCGGTACACCACCCCCCGTATAGTTTCACAAATGAGGCAAAATAAGAAAAGTAATTAGATATGCTACTTTTTATATATATATATATACTATATATATATATATATACTATATATATATATATACTATATATATATATATATACTATATATACATATATATATATACTATATATATATATATACTATATATATATATATATATACTATATATATATATATACTATATATATATGTATATATATATATATATTTATATGTTCGTTTATGATTGTGAGGTTTTGCCGACGACCCAGCAATGATCGAACATTTGACTCATTATCATACTTGCATGATCGAAATGCCTGCTAGAGTCGCTCATTAAGCGAGCGAAGTTTCCTTGCACTTGTTCAAAAAGTGACGCGCATTGCATTTAGGCAGTTATTCTAATTTCACATATACATACATACATATACAAGGACATAAACAATTTTTGTATTTCTCTCATCCAAAGCGAAGAATTAAATTCTGTATAAGACTCTATTGCACCTTTTACTCCGTTATACTCATCCACAACAATATTTTCTTTTGATTTAAATAGTTCCCCCGATAATTATAATTTAGAATCAGTTACAATAAACGATGCTTTCTTTTTTTTTTTAAATTTAATACAACAGTCAGCCTCAAAAACAGCAGAAAGTCCTCAAGACGAGGTGGAGCCACGAAATTATAGATATGTCAGAAAACTTTAATTTGATGGAGTGGTGGAAAAATAATAAATCAAAATACCCATATTTGTATAAGCTGGCAATAAAAATTAATTCAATGCAGCGGCTGAGAGGTCATTTTAATTAGCTGGGAATATAATAACAGAAAAGCGCAACCGACTTGAACCAGGATCAATTGATATCTTAATGTTGCTTAACTCAATTTATAAAAATGAAAAATTAAATTTCTTGTTTCAGAAATTTTGAAACCAATTTTATGAAGTTATTATTTTTTTTAATTTGTTTACCAGATTAAGATATTTTGAAACCAATGTTAATTTTTGAAGTTTTTATTTTATAAAGTTGTTTAATCTCATTTATTTACTTGAAGGAATTTTTAAAAGTTAAGCCAAATGAATTTTCTGAATTTTAAAATGCGAACATACACGCACGCATTAATACATATAATTCCGCTTAATTGTATACATAACAAGCAATAATGAAATTTTTAGTGCACATGAAAATTCTAAACGATCAGGCTCGAGTTGAGTTGAGCCTTGATCTAGCCCGATTAGTTCGTAAATATTAGACTTTGCAAGTTTGATCAAACTTATGATTGCTGAGAACGATCGGATTGATCGAACTCGTTTCTGCTAGACGCGGAATTGATTTGATTGAAATTTTGGCAAGAGTGATCGTTCATACTCGAACATACCCGTTGCAGCTCTCTGACCCATATGTATGTATGTTCTTTATATACAGCTAAACCCTATGAATGAACCGTACATTTCCCGGCCCTATTACCATGTATTCCAAATTTCTTCCATACAGCTCAAATGGATTCAAATTCATATACATATGACTAATTTCGTTTAGCACTTATATAAGGAACGGGATAACGATCTATTTTGACCAAACTTACCAGTATTACGTCTTTCGACCCCAATAACATGTATACCAAATTCCATCTCTGTAACAGAGAGGTGAAATAGAGTCTTGTACAGAATTTAAATCTTCGCTTTGGATGAGAGAAATACAAAAATCCTTTATGTCCTTGTATATGTATATGTGAAATTAGAATAACTGCCTAAATGCAATGCCCGTCACTTTTTGAACAAGTGCAAGAAAACTTCGCTCGCTTAATGAGCGACTCTAGTAGGCATTTCGATCATGCATGTATGATTATGAGTCAAATGTTCGATCATTGCTGGGTCGTCGTCAAAACCTCACTATCATAAACGAACATGTATTAGTTTGCAAGTTGTGATATAAAAACGATTGTTTGCTTTGAGCTTATTCTCAAACGATCATTCCGATCACTTAACCTAAATTGTATAATCACAAAGAGATCGAGTCAACACTCGAGTGTGAGCGAACATGCTTTACCCGTTGCAGCTCTCCGCTCTGTACAGCAAATAGATTCAAAAATATGACTTATTTTATTTATCGCTTATATGGTGGGGCATAGCCCACTCCGATTTTGACCAAACTTAACAAGATTATTTCTGCCGATCACATTAACATTTATACCAAATGTCATCCCTGTATCTCAAATGAATGGAAAGATTTGGTTTATCGCTTATATGGTGGGTGGGGCATAGCCCACTCCGATTTTGACCAAACTTAACAAGATTATTTCTGGCGATCACAATAACATTTATACCAAATTTCATCCCTGTATCTCAAATGGATGGAAAGATTTGGTTTATCGCTTATATGGGTTGGGTATCGCACCTTCCAATTTAGACCAAACTTAATAGGATTACTTTTCACGATCCCATTAACATGTGTACTAAATTTCATTTCTGTACATGAAATAGATGTAAATAAATTTTAGTTATCACAATAATATTTATACTAAATTTCATCCCTGTACCACATATGGCTGCGAAGATATGACGAATTTTGTTTATCAATCTTTAGTCACTGGATACATGTTGTGACCTCTCCATACAAAAACAAAACGTTGCGTAGCAGAACACGCGAGTTAATTTAAAATCGTAGCATGTTATAATAAATCAAATATTGCTAAATTAGACTTACTAGAAAAGTTTCATTCTCGGCGTTGGAAGAGAAAATAAAAGCAATGAAAAAATTCGTCATTTCTTTGCATCCATTTGAGCGTACATATGTATATAATAATGGGATCGATAGAAGACCCCAAAAATTATAATAAATTTTAATTTCGGATCCTGTTATCGAGTAAGTACCACAAATGCTCTAAAGGAATGTGGTCCAGGGACAGAGGATGTGTTATTATTTAACAGCCAGATATTCACTTTGCTGATGTATGATTGGGGTCGTTGACGTGCTGGATCCAAAACTCGTCTTGTAGACCTAACTTCTTTTTAATAAACGTATATAACCTGTTTTGTCTGTTATGAATTCAATAATTGCCCGTTTTCCATCATAATTGGCTGTCATCCACCCCGAAAACCATAACTCAGTCTCAACCATGATTAACTCTTTCAAACTCTCCTATTGAAACGGTATGCAAATTATCTCTGTGGAACTACTCTACTCTCTTTGTCACACAAATGGCAAGTTCTGGATGAGAGCCGTATATGTTTTTCAATTTTATGTGAACAATCCTTGCAATTGAGACATTTTTAATTTGTTCAATTTGACTATTTAATTAAAAAAGAATAAAGCTATTGTCGAGTCTGCTTCACTATGAGATTCCCTGTTCCTTACGACAATATGTTATATTATAGTTTAAAAATATTGTTCACATAAACTACAGAAATGTGGAAGACTTGTATGAGAGCTACCCTTTTAGTGGTACGATCTGGACCTTAATAAAATATTTTATAGAGTAACTTAGGGTACTCAATTAATTTGTTCATAGAGAAACTTAGAATGGGAAGTAGATATGCATGGTGTGAACTTAAGGAGGGTGGTTAGCGTGTTTATTGAATACAAGTGATCTGATTTATGATTAAGAGAATCAAAATTTTCAAATTTGAAGGCTCTTTCTCTTATAGTCTTTACGATATCGATTTTCATAGGACAGACAGACGAACATATCTACATCAACGCGTCTTTTGATGCTGATCAAGAATAAATATTCTACATAGCATCTGTTTCGCCTCTTTCTACTAAGTAAATAATACATTTTTCCCTATGGTTTAAATTTGTAAAATAATTCGCATTTATCAGTGACAAGGCTAAAATAGTTACAAAAATCAAGAATAGCCGACACGTTACATACATATTTAAGTAATTAGTGTAAATTAAGAAAAACATAAAAACCGAATACAAAGTATGATTAATAATGTGGAAAGAAGACGTATATAAAGCGTCAAATGTGGTACGAAGGTACATCTCAGAAAAGTACTTATATATTACTAAATATCATGAAAACCACTCCCTTTAAAGGCCAATAAATTTAACAACTTGATAATGCGCCTTTACATACAGCATGGGTTATTATAACATAGATGACAAAAAGCTAAGAGCTAAGCTATTAAGCTTTCGTCCCTACGCAACAGATTTGAATATCATTGAACATTTTTGGAGATAGTTACGTCAAGTATATGGAATAGAACAATAATATTCGAACATACCCGAGCTAACCCAAGGAATCGAAATACTTTAGAGCTCGATTGCGCTCCATTATTTGGCAAATGTGGACTTGAATATGCATATACCAAAAAAAGATATGTATAAATATTTATACATATGTTGTATTCATCCGTTCTTCTAAATTATAAAATGTACTAAGTTTATGTTTCATTTCTACCGTTGTTACCGCATATTTTTTTTTTTTTTTTAAATTTTGGACCTTTTTTGTCATCATAAATACACCCATTTTTATTATATAGTTCGATATATGAACTATTGCAATGTTATTATAATTTAAAAACCCCACATATATTTAAAAAAAACATTATTCACCCCCTCAATTTTTCTATCACTTTCTGACTGGCTATCTAGAAAGACTATCAATTTAATAGTAGTGTTTGGAATAAATCGCAGTTCACGAACTTTTGTCCGGCCAGCGGGAGGAGTAGCGACGTCCTGTATTTCAGACGCGATCCTTAATTATATTCGTTGGCGAAGGATTGTGACGCAATGGTGGCAAAGGGTTAAGGCGGAGGACGGTCTGCGGTAGACTAGTCGTGTATTCAATCGAAATTTAAAATTAAAGCGAAGATCATTAAAAAATGCGAAAATTTCTAAAAAATTGATTTAAAAATTATTTTTGCAATTCTATTTATTAAGATTGAAGGTGTTTGTATGTATACTTTACGGTTTTGAATGAACTAAATATTATTTCAGAAATATTTTGCTTGTTCTTACATAATTCACCGAGTTAATTTTTAGATACTGTGTGTAATCCTTAATTGAAAAGATATATGATGAAAATGTTAAATTGCTAAAGCAATATTCTTTTACTCGAAATGTAATGTCGATGATTTTTGTTATATTATTGGATATTAGTTTAGAAGCGACGATTTCCAACCGGCGAACGCGATCTGAAGCGTCCTCCGCCTTGTCCTCCGGTACGTCCGCCATAGCTGCTGCTGCCGCCACTTCCATATCGACCGCTCTCACGACTACCAGCATAGGCATCGCGACGACTAAAGCCGCCGCTACTACCACTGTCTCGTCCGCTATACCCACCACCGCCTGAGCGACTACCTCCACCACCGGAACCGTACCCTCTTTCATATCGTCCACTGCCACCACTGCCCGATCCACGCTGTCGGAAACCTCCACCGCTGCCGCCACTACTGTTGTTCGCGCCATGCCTACCATAGTCACCGCGACGGCCACGGTCACCAGGCCCACCGCGTCTTGGTCGACCTTTTGAAATTTCAACTCTTAACTGAGAGCCCAGCAACTCTGTGCCGTTCAAAACGTCGCAGGCCTTTTCAGCATCATCGCGGTGTTCAAACTCGACAAAAGCGAAGCCTGGTGGATTGAAAGCAATCCAAACTGAATTCAATTTACCATATTTGGTGAATTCACCCTCTAAATCGTCTTTCTTAACTTTGTCGGTCAAGTTTCCTACATATACTCTAGTACCGCGTTGATCACTCATATTTACTTTTTTTTCTTCTATCCTTTTCCACACAAGCATTAAAATCGCGAAATCAATAAAATGTGTATCTACGTATAAACAGGGATCCCATATTACTTGAAGTGCAAAGAACTAAAATTGCCATTAAACATTAGATGGCTGCAAAATACGAATATTATTTATACTAAAATTAATGATATGTAAAATGATATGTAATGTATGTAAAAAATTGTTGTAGTAGAATTTTGTAATGTATAAATATTGTAGAACAATAACATGCGTACAAAACCTTGGTATCTAACAAAATTTAAAAACATATATATGGAACTCCAACCACCTTGTTCCGTGCAGTCGGTTCCCGTTTTTGTCTGCATCTGAGTACACAACAACGAACTTGGCAAACTTGATCGCGCTCCATAGAATCGGAAATTGGCTGATTCAGGCCTGTTCATAGTGTAATAATACATAGTGAAGCCACTTCGGCCATGCGCTCTCAAAAAATAGCTACAGTTGAAAGTGAATAGCTACACTCAGTATGCGACTGAACGTCTTCCTCTTCTGTTCTTAGCTACATTCATTGTGAGAGTTGCGCTACCTTCTATAATTATACCATGGGCCTGTTCATCATTTGATATTTCGAAGTTCGTTAATCCTATTCCCATTAAGATTTTCTGTTACATCAAACAATAGAAATTGCAAAATGTTTTTTATTTTACAATCGTTAACAGAACAATTATATAATACCCGAAATATAAAAACATGTAAATACATATGAAGTTATAAAAATAAAAAGGTATCTTATCGCTAAGCTGTCATACTATTTAAAACTAAAATGTATTAAATATGTACATTTCACGTTAAATATCACCTATATTAATTTATAGCAGTACCTGTAATTAGATATAGCTGAAGGCCAAATAAATAAAATTTTTAGTTTCAATTTCGGATAAGATTTTAAACTGTATATTGTTTATATAGCTTAAATTTTGTAATAATAAAACAGGCAATTGATGCATGCCACAGAAAAGTTTGTTGCTTGAATATCGCTACAATTTGGCGTCGTAATTGGCGTAAGCTCTATAAGTTATAGTTTGATTTAAATAATTTTTTTGTTCATACATTCATTATATAATATTTATTGTACTGTATTTAAAAAATTTTTGTAATCATTTTGTAAATTATTTTAATTTTCTTTTTGATCGAATTTATTATAATTCAAAAACATTTTTAATAAGTGCTGGTCGTTTTTGTTTGTAACTCTTTCGCTTTCTTCATTTCTTGCTGTTCAAAGTTTCTGGTAAGCATTTATTTGTTGCTGCTTTTCATTTTTATAGTTTGCTTTTGCTTTTAACAACACAAATTGTTGTGATTATTTAACGTAACGATATTGTTTTGTGGGTGCTTACTGTTTCAAAGCATTTTATTTTTTTGTCTATTGGACAAATTTACCGTTTACTTGCATTGCGCATTACAGTGCTAGTTAAAGTTAGGCTCCTTTTTAATTTATAACTTTTTTTTTTACCACATTACATTTAATTATGAATTGCTACGATGCGTGTTGCCAATACGAAAACAAGATATGTAATGAGGACTGCAAATGTGCTGGGTTAACAGGTCGCATTCTTAATGTTATTAAAGAACGCAAAGGTTTGCGCTGGACAAGCAATGAATGTAGATTGACGGAATTCATGATGCAGTCTGGAGATGGTTTCACAAATCTCAAACTCGATTTTAAAGCTATGTCTGACAAGTTTCTGAAACTAAAAGAAGGTTTAAGTGATATGAAATGTCTAAATTGCTCGTCTGCAAAGCACTAGTTGAATATGGCATTCAATGCCGACGGCATAAGCGCTTTGCATTTTGCATGTTGCTCCTTATTTTTAAGATTTTGAAAGAGATTTTTTACTAAGTTTTTATGAAGATAGAATGCTGCTTATTATGTTATTATTTAACCGTATGCAATACTGTATTTTTAGTGCATTTAGTGAAAAAATTGGGTAAAATTTAATATCACTTAACATTTGCAATCGTAACGAACGGACGTGTTTCACTAACGATTCGTTGCGGCCGACTGTTTATTTTTGTGAAATTCAATAAATATCATAAAAATAATTGCAGCAGCGATTAAAATTGTGCTACGCACATAATTGTGCAAAATAATTAAAATTATTAAATTTATGAAATCTAAAATACATAAACAATACAAAAAAGAACAAAAAGGTCAAAGTTCAAACCTGTTCAATATGAGCATATAAACGCTCTCTCAAAAACTCGTGAGATGAACTCTGCACTGAGTATGAACAAAATCAATGGTTTCTTCACCATTCGCTTACCAGATGTATCAAAAAACAGCAACAGCTGTAAAAACACCAACTCTCCACATCTAAAAATAGATTCTCAGAGAGCAAGGTGTTGCTCTCCTTCTATCTTTGTCAATATCGGCAATGCTCAAAACACCGATCCATCTTGGAGCGCCCAATGCGCAACTCCAACAACACCACTTACTGTAGACTTCATCTCTACTCCTACTACAACACCAGCTCCTATTCAACAACTGCTACAACAACAATTACAACATCGTCGCCTCTTCTTCAAACATTGTGTAAACACAACATCAATCTGCACAACTACTGCAACAGTAAACACAACATCATGCGCCCAGCCTATAATGTCTACCAGCACCATACAAGCAATAGCATAAGTAATACTGAAAACACTAACCCTAGTTCTTTAAGCCAGCCGCCTTAACGTAAAAACACCTCGCCTAACTCTTATATAGATAGTAGCTCCAAACAAAAAAAACAAAGAAACAAAAGCACGCAAAACAACACAGCCAAGCGGACTGATGAGATTTCATAGCAGAAATCGAAACACATGTGTATCCGTTGCTCTTCACTATAATGTTCCAAGTTGTTGTTAATAATTGTCTCTCTTTACATTGATAAATATGTACAAGCATGTTTATCATGTAAATTGACCACTAAGCCTGCTAAAAATTCATTACTAACCAATTTTGGGTCACTAAATAACTTTACATAAAACCAAAAAACTTTACAGTCATACTGGCTCAGCCAACCAGTTGCAACAAATCGGTGCGAACTGTTAGCTACAGATGACGAACTAGTCCCTGCAATCAGCAATAATTCCAACAACCCACAAACAAATGATAATAATAAGAAGCAAACTGCGAAAATCAACAAACCCCCACCAATTTACGTTCAAGGTGTAGAGCGCATTAATGCACTTGGCAACGCGCTTAAAGAGATTGTAGGCCAAAATTATATCCTTAAGACTCGAGTTCAAAGTTCCGAGTCTGTTCACTACTCTGCTATAATAAAAATGTTGCGTTCTAAAGGAACAAAATATTGCACTTACAAGCCAAAAGAAGAACGAGGTTTCAAAGTAGTGGTGCCTCACTTGCACTATTCTTCGGACATAGAAGATATAAAAGCTGAACTAAAGGAAATAGGTCATGATGTTATTAACATTCATAATATTTTACAGAAGTCAACCAAAAAACCTCTTCCTGTATTTTTTGTCGAACTTAAGTCAAATAAAAACAACAAAGATATATACGATATTACCTCCTTACTGAAAACCAAAGTACAGTTTGAGCCTCCACATCATAAAAGAAGCATAGCACAATGCAGCAATTGCCAAAAGTACGGTCATACTCGCAATTACTGTATCAGAGACCCGGTTTGCGTTAAATGTGCTGGAAATCACAAAACTTTAGACTGCAAATTGGGAATAGACTACAATACTATCAAATGTGCGCTATGTGGAGGTAATCACACCGCAAATTATAAAGGATGCGAAATTTATAAAAATCTAAAAATACAGCGCTTTCCGCCACTAAGAGAGAAGAATCTCCCAAAAACCACCTTTAGTTCGAAAAATAAACAAACCATTCAATCAGGTGTAAGCTACGCTCAATCGGCAAAATCTGCTTTGCCCTCTCAAACGTCCCTTCAGACATCGTCAACCAACTCATTATATATTGCACCGTCAAGCAACGACATGGCAGAGCTAAAAGGGATGATAAAAGACCTTATTCAACAAATGACGAACATTGTAAACATTATTACACTTATAGTAACAAAAATTGTTAATCATCATGGACGATAACTTAACTATAATAACCTGGAACGCAGATGGTCTCTACCAACATCTTCTAGAACTAACAAACATTCATTTAAAATCCCAGGATACTCAGTTATATACACTAATCACCCAGACGGAACAGCCCACAGCGGTACTGCAATAATAATAAAAAAGACTATTAAGTATGCAGAGCTAATAAACTTTGTCAAAGATTATATACAATCTACCACACTACTATTATTGAACAATTATGGGCACTATTTCAGCATTATATAGTCCTCCAAGACACACCATATCTGTAGACCAATATATACAATATTTTGGTTTTCTTGGAGACAGGTACATTGTGGCAGGGGACTTTAACGCCAAACACTCTCAATGGGGATCTCGCCTAATGAACACAAAGGGAAAAATGTTAAAGGCGATTCAAAAAATTAAAAGTTTGCACTTAAGCACGGGAGATCCAACATACTGGCCATCAGACTTAAATAAACAACCGGATCTCATAGACTTTTGTAAAATAAGAAACGTTAATAAAAAACGATTTTCAGCTTTAGTCAAGATTTCAATTGTCTTCTGACCACTCCTGCTCCATCTCACATGACTAACCGCAAGACAGACTGGGATGCTTTTCGCGAGCATTTAAATTTGCATCTGGACATGTATATACCGCTCAACACACCGGACAATATAGAAAGCTCAATAATATATCTAAATGACATAATTTACGAGGCTGTTTTCAAATCAACTCCTAGTCTTAAGCAAACATCAATTCACAACTTACGCCCCCATATATCCGACGCCAGATAGAACTGAAAAGAAAACTTCGCAAGTTATGGGAAGCGACAAGATCACCGAACATTAAAAAAAAACTCAATAAGGCAGCGAAAGAACTAAAAGAAGCTTTACAAAAACTTAAAAACGAGGCTGTCACAAAGTATTTGCGTAATCTATGTCCCACTTCCGAAACAAACCACTCGTTTTGGAGAGCTACAAGAAACCTCACCAATAAAGTGATTCATCAACCTCCATTCAAAAAGGGAGATGGTACCTGGGCAAGAACCCACCTTGACAAAGCCAATGTTCTCGCGGATCACTTTGAGAACATAATCAGCAATTCACTCAACAGCTGTACTGACAATCAACAATATAAAATAAAAAAAATATACAATGAAGTAAGAGAACAATTTAACAAAACAGACAACAAAAAATCTCCAGGCTACGACATGATGAGAGGACGCATCATCAAAGAGCTACCAAAAAAGGCCAATTCGTATGTTTAATATTTAACTAAGTTTTAAGAATGGAACATTTCCCGAAATTGTGGAAAATAGCGGTTATTACACCCTTAGCGAAACCCGGGAAAGATGCTACACAATCATCATCCTACAGACCAATTAGCCTTCTACCAATACTCTCCAAAACAGAGGTTCATAGAGTAACAAATAAAATAACAACTGATCTAGAAGCTAAAAAGTTCTGTATAGGCGTTTTTCTGGATGTTGAAAAAGCATTCGACAAGGTCGGGACGAAGGCTTGTTAATTAAATTAAAAAAAAATTTTACCAAACCAACTCTTTAATATACTTAAAAGCTATTTAAACGAGAGACTGTTCTTAATAAAATATAATGAATCATCGCTGCGACCCATTAAAGCTGGAGTTCCACAAGGAAGTGTCTTGGGACCCTTGCTTTACAGCCTCTACACATCAGATATTCCAGCCCCTATTGATGGATCAGCCATCCATGTAATATTCACCACAAAAATAAGCTATACTCCCCATCCACTTAAATTAAATAATAAAGAAATTCCTATTAAAACTAATGCAAAATACCTCGGAAAGTATATTAACAACAAAATTACTTGGAAATACCATGTACAACAGAAAAGGGATAACATAAAACTGAAATTCAGGCAACTATATTGGTTTTTAAAAAGGAATTTGTTACTGACGACAGAAAACAAACTTCTAATATATAAATCGATAATAAAACCAATATGGACCTATGTAATTCAAATATGGGGTACTACAAAAAAATCAAACATAAATCTAATACAAGGACAACAATCGAAAATTCTTCGTTGTATTGTAAACGCAGAGTGGTACGTTTCAAACCAGGACATACAAAAAGACCTTAACATTTTACCGGTAATGGTCGTAATAAAAAAAATAAGCAGAAACTATCAAACAAAAATAGCAATTCACGACAACCGTGATATAAATAATATGCCAACCCAAGAGTTAGTTTCGACAAGGCGATTTAAACGGCTGAGTCCAGTAGACTTAATATAGAAGAAGTTAATATAAAATAATATTATAAAAAAATGATTTAATAACTTAGTACACTAAATGTTTATAATTAAGATAAAATGTTAGTGTTAATTTTTTTCAAAAGTCTCCCAACAAGCAACAAAAAGTACTTAGTATCATAAGATAGATGTACAATAACACAGGGAAATAAAAAAAAAAAATAGGTGGCAATAACGAAATAATAAATTTATATTAATCACCCAATTTGCTTTTATCTATATTTCACTTGGAAATTTACATTTTGCCACGAAATCTAAATATAATGATGCAGAGAAAGCCTCCGATAAAATTATTTATCGTTTCCTCTATGTTTCCTTGTCGAAAAAAATTTTACTCTGAATACTCTGAAAATTTGCGAAAACATTTATTATGGTGTTCTAAATGTTGTCTCATAAGTGCCGTAGCGCAATTGGTTGTTGTTACTTAATTATTCATTAAATTGTTACATACCATCTGCCTGTAACGGCCATTCGCTGCTATCGATCTTCCGGCTAAGGCTCATCGAAATCCAGGGATGGACTCATCCCACTAATATCAGGAAAGACTGAAGTAACAAAAAATTTATAATTGTTCTTTTTGCGAATATGCATCCCTCTTAAAAGGGCTGATTACTTACGAAGTGTTGAGGTACTCAATGCCAAGAACAACAAACAAAAGAAAATTAATATATTGGAGATCTTTGTTGTTGTCGATCTCAGGTGACCCTCCCTACCAGTAGTTGCACCATCTAAATCCAAATGCAACCCCTTTTAGTTTACATTCCTTTTAACACTTTCAGTCCTTTCCTACCTCTAGTATCCATCTAAATTCTCTAGTCCACCCACAAAGTACGCTCACCAACTTTTCATAATAATACAAATTTTAATGCTATTTGGCTTAACCTTCCTTAGTATTTATATAAGGAGGAAAACTTACAGATATAACATATATTTTAAACATTGACATACATTTATATTTTTTTTGTGAATTTCTAACTTAATTTGAATCGGAAATGGGGGAGGTGGTGTTAAAAGTGAAGAGTATATTATGACCCTATATCGGTCGGAATTAATTTGACTGGTCCCAAAATCCTAGTATATCCTTCTACCCGAGCGCTCTGGTAAGGGGGCGAACTTATAGGTTACATGACAGCGTAAAACAAAATAAATAAAGGTACAGTAATGGTATTTAGTATATATATAATAATATGTGATTAGTATCTATAAATTTAAGTTATTTAATTTTTTTTTTTCTAAATTTTAAATTATAGTAAGATGTAGATTCGGCTGACGCTAATATAAACCTTTTGGGCGGCATGAGTTTTACAAACAATGAAGGGAAATCTTAATTGATGATACTTTTAAATTCCTTGTTGTTAATAATTGTAGCATGGTATTTCGCTAGATTGAATTATGAAAAGGAACGCAATTGGGTTTGAAAAAAAAAAAACCGTGGTTGGCACATATCGAACTCATCCGTTTCACTATAGTTTGTCACTGATAACACGGAAGTATCAGTGTTCCAGGACGTAAACTATGTATTTATTTGTTGGAAGGCACGTATTTAACAATAGTTTGCTTAACACATTTTGGTTATTTTTTTGCGGTGTAGGTTAGGTCGAACCTAACCGCGTGTTGGGCCAAGTATTAAGTGTGGCTCTTTTCTTTTTCACAACACGATTATAAAATATTCATGCGCGGTACTTATCTTAAAAAAACGTCCTTCACCGGTTGTTGTGTTCCCTTTAACGCTGCAGCTGCCGAAGCGTGTGTTTCTACTGCTGTATGTAACGCCGACCGACTGGCGATGCAGCCGCGTCCAGCAGTTCTGTTAGTCGTCTGTTCTGTTAGTGTCGGAATTTTTTTTTTTTGTTGATTCCTGCAGCAACTCAGTGGGTTTTCCAATTGGAAGTCGTTTTCTTCGCTAACCCCTGCGTTGCACAACCTTTCAATTATATTCCGTTTTGTTCTTTTCTCAAGATTCTTTTATATTCGTTTCAATATAAATATCTTACCTGCGTTGCCCGTAGCTTGTACCCTGGTAATTAATTGTTGTTTTCTTTTCCTTATAGATTTCTTTTTATTAAATCAAGAATTTATTTTCGAAGCACTATGCACATGTGCGCATGCCATCAGTTGCCGCCAAAGAAAACAACTCGTTACACGGGTCGAGTCCATCACCAATTTAGTAGCCATTTTAGCCTACCAATCTGGTTACTTGGTAAACGTTACATTAGTGTTGCCAGTGTAATTAATAATTCATATCGATATCTCTAACCCTGTTCTATCCGGTTTACACCTACGCACGTAACAACACACTGTCGTCTGCCACACCTGGGTAAAAACGATAGTGGAAAACGTGAACTAAATCCCTAGGAACCGGCGTCTGGTATTCTAGATATCATCGGTGTGAAAGCCCAACGTGAGCCACGCCCACACCCTGAGATTAAGAGTCTCATGCTCTACCGACTGAGCTAACCGGGCTACTACTTTCATTGACGAATATCTTTTGCGTGAAACACCCCCAGTGGAACACTTTTCAATGTCTCCAGATCATAGAGGCTATTCCCCACCACTTTCGCTACTCTACACATAGTGTATTTCCTGCTGAACTTCGCATTGAAATTTTTCTTGAAATCACTCAACACTAAGTTTCTTTTATGGACCTCCTGGCCCGCAAAATATTTAACAGCGCGAGATTTGCGTTTATAATATTGGGAACCCCTCTCATACGCCGTGTGAATATTTTTCTTAACTTCATCCCGAATAAGTTGTAGTTTCTCGGCACGTGTTATATTATCGATCTGGGCGTCTTCCAGGGCTTCGAGCTTTCGACTTAGCTTATAATCTAGGCCAGTTGTGAACATGTGTTGTCCGAACATGGCATAGTATGGTGACGTTTTTGTGGCTGAGTGAATTAAGCTCCTTAACATTGCTTGAATCCTTTGCAATTGAGTATCCCATGTTTGGTGATCGTTTCTAATGTGCGTTCTTATGGCCGCCAATATCGATTGATTAACTCGTTCGGAAGCGTTGGATTGAGGAGCATAGTTCCCGGAGCGCATGTGTTCTATGTGATAAGATTTCATGCAGGTGTCGAATTCTTTGCTTGTAAACTGCTTCCCGTTATCAGTGTGTATTATTTCTGGTACTCCGAACTGATGGAATATTTCCGACTCCAAAAACTTCACTACGTTGGCAGATGACGCGGCCTTAATGGCCTTTAGCCATATGAACTTGGTGAAATGATCCAAGGCTATAAACAAATAGGTATTCCCTTGTTTTGATCTCGCATACTTTCCCAAGAAGTCTAAATATAGTTTCGGAACCGGTCGGCATGCCACTACCTCTGCACCAATACTCGGTCTCGCGACGCTATTGTATGACTTACACTCTTTGCATACCCTGCATTGCTGTACATGGCATCGTACTTGTACCGCCATTCGAGGCCAGTAGTATAACTGTTTCAATAATGCTAATGTTTTTCCTATGCCCCTATGCATCGAAACGCCTGCCTCATGAGCTTTTCTGATAAATTCATGGGTCAGAGTTTCGGAAATCCACAGTTTCCACGTATTTTCTATGATGTTGCTTTGTTGAAAGTTGGTCTGCTTAAATAACAAACCATCTTGTATTTGGAGGTCAGGGAATTTCTTTCACCGTGTTGACCCTCTCCAAATACTCTGACGATTCAAACTCGGTAGTCTCAAAATCGAGAAAATCTAACTCTTCTACTGAACGAGACAACATATCGGCTACGACATTTTCGCTTCCCTTTCGGTGTTTAATTTCGAAATCGTATGCTTGCAGCTTCAACGACCACCTCGCCAACCTACCGCCCAAATCGCGAAGGCTCATAAGCCATTGAAGGCTTGCGTGATCAGTAATTACAGTGAATGACATTAATTCCACGTAAGGCGAAACCTTTCGATAGATTTAACTGCCGCGAGACATTCTTTCTCCGTTACACTATAGTTGAGCTGAGCGCCGCGAATAAAACGCAACGGGTCTGTCGTTTCTTTCTTCATCAATTTGAAAGAGAACTGCACTTATACCAACATGACAAGAGTCACACTGAATATAAATGTGCTTTCTAAAATTGGGGTGTACTAAAACCGGTGCTGTGGTGAGCGCTCTCTTCAAATTCTCGAACGCTTCTTTTGCTTATTTTGTTAGATCGAATTTGGACTTGATCTTTAAACAATTTGTCAAAGGGGCAGCTACTGAAGAAAAATTAGGTATAAACCTTCGATACCAACCGGCTGTTCCTAAAAAACTTCTCACCTGCCGTACAGATTTAGGTTCTGGTATTTGGAGGATTGCAGCAACTTTCTTCATATCAGTTTTAAGAACGCCCGACCCTAACACAAATCCTAGATATCTAAGTTGTTTAAAACAGAACTTAGATTCAGGTTCAGGTGCCAATCCGAAAAGACGCCATAAATATACCCCCAGATACAGTTTCTGTGCCAGTGTCGGGCATATGTACAAAGTTATGTCTTGGCATTGGTCTTTATAAGTAATTGAGAACCGAACTTTTCCTACTATTGTGTGCGGAGACCCGCCTTATGTTTTTAGACGCGTGTTAATGGGTGTAACAGTACTATTCAATTTCCTTAGCCATTCAATACTATCCTGACCTAAAACGCTGATGGAGGCACCCGTGTCTAATAATCCGGTTTGACCCGGCGATTACCACCTCCGCATATGGTCTATTGTCTACCTTTAGTAAGGACTTTAAAGAGAGAGTAAATTGCTCACGCAACTCTCGGCGCTTACAATGTTTTAATCGTGCTCGCATCTGTCTCTTTGTTACTGACTGTGTTTCCATTGATTTAACCACAATATTAACTCTAGCTGTATTAATATCCTGTACGCCACGTTTGGGATATGTAGAATCTTAAAATAAGAATTATATTTCAAACGCACTTGAAAAACAATAAAATGTTCTATTTGTTTATCTATAGTTTTTACACGCATGAGCAACAGCAAGAACACATGCAGATTACATATCGATAATCAAGCATCGAGTACCAACGCATTGATTTGTACATGGTGACAAAATGCACACTGCGCATGCACAGCCGAATATCGATAATGTAGCAGGATAGTTTATGACATACCAATAAAAAATGACATTAAATAAACTCAAGTACATAATTTACGACATTATTTAGAAAAACTAAAACATGCACATACGATTATAGTAGCTATTAAGAACATAATGTAAACATATATTTGTAATTTCATATTTCAGTATAAGAACAAAAATTGTATATAAACCTCAAGATTATTCAAATAAATTGTCACTCTTTGAAAGGCAAGCAACAAGATTATACGTTTTTTGAGCTCTTCAAAGATTGATCAAAAGAATTCTAAGTTCCAAGTGCTTAGTTTTCTACCAACGCAAATAAACACTAAGTTCCAAGTACTTAGTGTATATAGGCAAAATTATTTCACTTAGGTGCACCTCAGGTTCAAGTGCTTGAGCGTGCATTCTAAGATTTGTATTATCCTTTCAATAGCATTTAATTGCACCACAAGTTACAAGTGCTTGTGAGTGATTTTCAATTATTCGTTTCCTTGTCCGGATATATACATTTTTGGTGACCCCTACAAAAAAAAAAAAAAAAAATCACAGATATCCTAGAACAAAAAATCCTGGAGGATAGTTCTGGATAATCAGCGGATAAATCCTTCAAAGTCAAGATAGACTAAGGATCCGTAATAGGGAGTAAAAGATACAATAGATTGTACATTTACAGATTCTCTTCGCTAAATTATTTTTGTGTGCACAGATATTTTATTTGCTATCTTTAGACCAATCTTCGGTTGTGAGTAGAGGCACAGCCAGTCCAAGACAAACCAAATTACCTCCAACGGGTCAAGATAAAGCAAATATAGTACAAGCACCAACTTAATTTATACATATATATATATATATATACAAAGAAAAAATGGCTACTGTTGTAAATTTATTTGCTGAACAAAGCAGGATCGGGAACGAAATCCTGAAGTTGGTTCGCAATTATAAAAAAGATTCCCAAGATCGGAAGAATGAAAAGGGATACTTCGAAAACCGATTGCAACAGTTGCAGATGTTGCAGGAACAATTGGAGAAAGGAGATAATGTATTGAAAAGTCATCCTGATATTCTCCAATATCAACAGCATGAGTACTTTACAAAGTTGTATTTCGATGAAGTACAAAAAACATGCATTGAATACACAAAAGAGTTCACTGATTCTGTCAAGATATTGACAGAAACTACAGAAAATAGCCCGTTGATCGTACAAATCAGACGACAAAAAGCTATGCTGGCATCATTAGCCAGGTTTTTGGAGCAAGAAAGTCCAAACAAAGCCTCAGTAGAACGGCTATGGATTTTAATTGAAACACTCCACTTCGATATTTTCGGAAATCATGTAAATCCACTAGAGCATGGATATGATATGAATATGTATATTCAAGCCGAATCAGCAGTCAATAGGATGCAAGGATTTCCACAAGCTGCAACTATTAAAACACAATGTGGACCTCAACAGACATTAGTCCATCTGCCAAAAATAGCCATACCAAAATTTGAGGGTGACTACACTAAATGGCAACAATTTCATGACATTTTTAATAAAATGATTCATGAAACTCAATTGTCATCAATTGAGAAAATGTTGTATTTAAAAACAAATATCACAGGTGAAGCAGAAAGATTAATTCGCCACCTCTCATTGACAGAGAGCAATTACGAAACTGCCTGGGCAACATTGAAGGATCGTTTTGATAACAAACGTATCACAACTTCAGTATTGTTCCAGAAGCTCTTTGATCATCCTCCAATAAGCAATGAATGCAATCAAGTCAAGGACTTTCATGACACGATAAAAGAATCGTTGTCAGCATTACAAAATATAAATATTGATACAAGCACATGGGATCCAATATTAATATATTTGCTCACAAAAAAACTCGATAAACATAATCACATGTTATACGAGCAATCAACATCAAATTCGCGAGATCTTCAGTCATTGACTGAATTTATTGCTTTCCTTGAACAACGGTTCAGAGCATTGGAAGCATTTGGTCGGAAGGAGAAGTCATTTGAAAAGGTCAAAAAGATCACAACCGCTACAACATCAAAACCGTTTATTTGCAAGTTCTGTAATAAAGAAAGTCATCCATTGTTTCGTTGTGACCAATTTTTGAAGAAATCGGCACAAGAGCGCCTCAATTGGGTGCAAAAACAACGTCTTTGTGTAAACTGCTTTAGGAATGACCATCAAGCAAAAACTTGCACTTGGAGAAGCTGCACAAAATGTGACAAAAAACATAACACTTTGCTTCATTTAGAAGTTAAAATGGATCTTTCAGAACCAAGGTTGGTGGCTGCGGCAAATAATAAAATATCAAAAGACTATGTTCTTTTAGCAACAGCTAGAGTCATAATCGAAGGAAATAATGGTTTAGCTGGCGAGTTTCGAGCAATTTTAGATTCGGGTTCTCAAGTTAACCTAGTATCAGAAAGAATTATAAGAAAGTTAGCCATTAAAACATCAAACTCTGCGCTAAGCATTGAAGATATTGGTGGTAAGGCGAAATCATCATCAGCTCGCACAAACGTCACACTGAAATCTCGTCATGGAGATTATTCCACTCGTTTGGAGGCCTTCGTTCTGTCACGCATTATAAATGATCAGCCGTCGCAGTACATAGAAAAAGGTCTTTGTCAACTACCGGAAGATCTGCAGTTAGCTGATCCAAGATTTAACCAACCGGGAAAAATTGATTTGCTTCTTGGTGCAGAGTTCTATCATGCTCTGATGAAAATATAAATATTGATACAAGCACATGGGATCCAATATTAATATATTTGCTCACAAAAAAACTCGATAAACATAATCACATGTTATACGAGCAATCAACATCAAATTCGCGAGATCTTCAGTCATTGACTGAATTTATTGCTTTCCTTGAACAACGGTTCAGAGCATTGGAAGCATTTGGTCGGAAGGAGAAGTCATTTGAAAAGGTCAAAAAGATCACAACCGCTACAACATCAAAACCGTTTATTTGCAAGTTCTGTAATAAAGAAAGTCATCCATTGTTTCGTTGTGACCAATTTTTGAAGAAATCGGCACAAGAGCGCCTCAATTGGGTGCAAAAACAACGTCTTTGTGTAAACTGCTTTAGGAATGACCATCAAGCAAAAACTTGCACTTGGAGAAGCTGCACAAAATGTGACAAAAAACATAACACTTTGCTTCATTTAGAAGTTAAAATGGATCTTTCAGAACCAAGGTTGGTGGCTGCGGCAAATAATAAAAAATCAAAAGACTATGTTCTTTTGGCAACAGCTAGAGTCATAATCGAAGGAAATAATGGTTTAGCTGGCGAGTTTCGAGCAATTTTAGATTCGGGTTCTCAAGTTAACCTAGTATCAGAAAGAATTATAAGAAAGTTAGCCATTAAAACATCAAACTCTGCGCTAAGCATTGAAGGTATTGGTGGTAAGGCGAAATCACCATCAGCTCGCACAAACGTCACACTGAAATCTCGTCATGGAGATTATTCCACTCGTTTGGAGGCCTTCGTTCTGTCACGCATTATAAATGATCAGCCGTCGCAGTACATAGAAAAAGGTCTTTGTCAACTACCGGAAGATCTGCAGTTAGCTGATCCAAGATTTAACCAACCGGGAAAAATTGATTTGCTTCTTGGTGCAGAGTTCTATCATGCTCTGATGAAACCAGAACAAATTAATGTAAACAACCATCAACCTATACTCCAAAACACGAAGTTGGGATGGGTTGTGATTGGCAAAATTAAAACTTTTGGGCCCGGAAGAACACTCTGCGCTGTGTTATCAACGGATGAATTATTGGAACGGTTCTGGAAATTGGATGAGTTAAATACAGCAGAGCCCCAACGAACAACTGTGGAAAATCAGTGCGAAAAGCATTTTCAGCATAACGTACAAACGGCACAGGATGGTAAATTTATTGTACGTCTTCCGTTTTCAGACAGCGTTGATGCACTTGGAGACTCACGAGAGATTGCTACCAGAAGATTTTTAGCACTCGAGAGACGGCTTCAAAAGGATCCAGGTCTTCATGCCGAGTATACCAAATTCTTGGCAGATTACGAATCCCTGGGTCACATGAAGAAGTTAAGACGTGGTGAGCTGCCTTTAAAACATTATTTTATGCCGCATCAGTGTGTTTTGAAACCACAAAGCACCACCACAAAGCTACGAGTAGTTTTTGATGCTTCCTCAAAAACATCGTCAGGCAAATCACTTAATAACATCTTACATGCGGGACCTACGGTGCAAAGCGAATTATTTTCAATTATGCTACGTTTTAGAATACATAAATATGTATTCACCGCCGATATAGAAAAAATGTATCGGCAAGTCTGGATCAATCCTGCAGATCAGTATTATCAACTGATTATGTGGAGAGAGAAACCGACAGATGACATATGTTATTATCGATTAAAAACCGTAACATATGGAACTACATCGGCACCGTATTTAGCAACAAAATGTCTACAGCATTTGGCGTCTCAAAAGAAAAACAATTATCCTTTGGGAGCTAAGGCTCTGCTAGATGACTTCTATGTAGATGATTGCTTAACTGGAGCTGACAACATAATGGACGCTTTAGAGATTCAACGACAACAAAAAATAATGTTGTATGGAGCTGGTTTTAATTTACGCAAATGGTGCGCCAATCATCACCAACTATTGACAAATATTCCTGCAGAAGACAAAGATATTATGTTAAACTTTGACTCATCAGAGATGAACACAACAAAAACTTTGGGTATGATTTGGAACCCCAAAACTGATCAACTTTGTGGCAAGGTGCAAATTGATACCAACATTCCCGTTACCAAGAGAAGCATCTGTTCTGATTTAGCTCGAATATTTGATCCACTCGGTCTCTTTGCTCCAGTAGTAGTACGGGGGAAAATATTCATGCAAGAGCTATGGCATCGCAAATTGGATTGGGATGATAAAATTCCGGGCTCGCTGGAGGCCGAGTGGCAAGCCTACAGAAAAGACTTGATTAACCTTAATCGAGCGACAATTAAAAGGCATGTCAGCAATGGAGAAGTTGCGGTAAGCCAACAAATTCATATATTTGTTGACGCATCCGAAAAGGCGTATGGAGCTGCTGCATATATCAGATCTGTTCACAAAAACAAAAAAGTGACAGTTCAGTTACTATGTGCGAAATCAAGAGTTGCACCAGTCGAAAGGCAGACGTTACCGCGTCTAGAGCTCTGTGCAGCAGAATTAGGAGCTCAACTTTTAGCAAGAGTTCAAAATGACATAAGGCTACAAAATTCTACAGCTTTCTTATGGTCTGACTCCGAAATCGTTTTATATTGGATACACGCTACTGCATCATCATTTCATACGTTCGTAGCAAACCGAGTAGCTAAAATCCAACAGAACACGTCTTCGACTCAATGGAGACATGTCAGATCCAGCGAGAATCCAGCAGACGTTCTTTCAAGAGGAACATCCGTCAAGAGGTTCTTGGAAAGTAGCATGTGGTTTTATGGTCCATTATATCTATATGGATCTGAAGCAAGTTGGCCAGCACAATTTAAGGCCAATTCTGATAAAATCATAGGTAACTTGGAGAAAAAGATTACGATTTCGAAAGTTACTATGACAGCAATACAATCGGAAGACTTCATATATACCATAAATCATGGAAATTCCTTCCGGCGACTTCAACGAATTGTGGCATATATTCTGCGTTTTAAGACCAAACAAACGGGTCAAATAATACAGGATGAACTCGAGCACGCCTTGAAAGTGATTGTAAAATGTATACAAGAAGCTGATTTTAAAAATGACATAATGCATCTCAATAAGGAAAATTCAGTCCAGAATAAAAGTGCATTAAAATGTTTGACTCCATTCATGGATGAAAATTCCGTTATGAGAGTCGGTGGACGACTGGAACAATCATTTTTATCATTTGACGCAAAACATCAAATGTTATTGCCATACAACGATCCTCTCGTCAAAATACTCTTAAGAGAATTGCATGAAGACAACATGCACTGCGGAGCCCAAGCCTTATTAGCCAAGTCTCGCCAAAGATTTTGGATAATTAATGGGAAAACAATGGCAAGAAGTATTGTC
Organism: Leucophenga maculata; assembly: GCA_035044805.1. Taxonomy (NCBI): domain Eukaryota; kingdom Metazoa; phylum Arthropoda; class Insecta; order Diptera; family Drosophilidae; genus Leucophenga; species Leucophenga maculata. The sequence goes on along the minus strand of JAWNNP010000985.1, from coordinate 46,142 downwards.
AAACACTGCGTACGTTGCAACAAAATGCAACCAAAAATGCTGCAACAAGTCATGGGTAACCTTCCACCATTGAGAGTTATTCAAGCGCGACCATTTCTAAATTCAGGCGTCGACTATTGTGGGCCCTTCTCTATTCATTATAAGATAAGGGGCAAAAGACCACATAAAGCCTACATTGCCGTGTTTTGCTGCTTCGCTACCAAGGCTATTCACCTTGAATTGGTAAGCGACTTGACAACAGATGCATTTTTGGCAGCATTATGTCGATTTATTAGTCGACGAGGCAAATGCAAAACTTTGCATTGTGACAACGCCACTAATTTTGTTGGAGCATATAACAAGTTAAAGGAGCTCGAGCAAATAATATTTTCGACAGAAGCAAAGGAGAAAATCGTTAGTGAATGCAATAATAAAGGAGTAGAATTTCGATTTATTCCACCGAGATCACCTCACTTTGGCGGACTATGGGAAGCAGCAGTGAAATCAGCCAAACGCCTGCTTGAGAACAACGTAAATACATCGTCTCTAACGTACGAAGAATTAGAAACGGTTGTAGTTGAGATAGAAGCCATATTGAACTCAAGGCCTATAACACCTATCTCAAACGATCCTAATGATATTTCTGCTCTCACACCAGGACACTTCCTGATAGGGGAACCGCTAACAGCACAGGCAAACAGGATTCACACAGACAAAAAACTGTCTTTGGGGCAGAGATGGGAACAGGTCTCCAGGTTAAAATATGCATTCTGGCAGCAGTGGTATGAGGAATATTTGCAACAGCTCCAGCAAAAACAAAAATGGACCAAATCCTTTAACAACCTTAAGGAAGGAACATTGGTTGTAATAAAAGAAGACAACGTTCCAATACGACAATGGCCACTGGGGCGAGTCACTAAATTATATCCCGGAGCAGATGGATATGTACGGGTAGCAGACTTAAAAACTGAACGTGGAATTTTCAAACGTTCAATCCAACATTTAGCGCCAATTATGCCAGAAGATGAGGAGACAAGGAAACATGAATCTGATGATGATCCACCCAAGCTTACAAAGAAACAAAGGACATCAACCTCCACTGGTTCAAGTGACAAAGTTTGCATCACAACCAGGCATTTTCTTTGAAGGCATTGGATCAACGAGACTTGCTATCAGTGATTGGCATGTAATAGTTTATTACGATTTGGAACCTTATCGACAAGATTTGGACACATTCATCAACGGAACAAAAGCACTACAAGATATATGTTCTAAACTACCAAACATCTCCACTTGTTCTAGTACGGCACAGCATTTTCTTCATACGGAAGCAGAAATAAAGATGGAAAATGAACTGCTTACTAAGCATCGTCATCGCAGAGCAGCATTGGACATTATCGGAAACATTGCGCGTGGTTTATTTGGAGTACTGGACTCTAACTACGCAGAAGAAATGACGAAAACGATTCAAAAGGTTGAAAGCAATGAACAATATTTGTTGGAGTTGCTGAAAAATCAAACATCAGTAATTGACTCAACAATTAATATAATGAAGAGAACCGAAAACATAACAAATCTTCGTTTATCTCAAATACAACAGCAATTACAGGATATTTCATTGGCAGCAGGACCAAATCGCGTCTTCCAATGGTATATCACCTTGACGACACAGTTAACAATTATTGCATCTAATTTGCAAAGAGTTCAAAGTCAAATCATAGATGTACTCACTGATGCCCGACATAACAAGATCAGCCCATCAGTATTAACGGCGCAACAATTAAGAGCACAACTAGAACAAATGCGTGTTCATTTAAAACCGGGACAAACGCTTCCCATAAACGACGAAGACTTATTTCAACTATACAAGTTGTTAAAGGTAGAAGGCACAGTCACTCGAGAGCATGTTGTGTTCAAGGTGACTATTCCTCTGGTAATGAATGAACAATTTGATTTGTTCAACATAGTACCAATTCCAGTAATTGGCGGTTTAAGTATTAAAACGATCCGCGTCGAAGCACCTATTCTTGCTATCAATAATCATCGAGACCAAGGTTTCTTAATGAACTGGGATAATTTAAGAAACTGTCACGCACTCAACACGGAATCCTTCATTTGCTATAACAAGCAATCAATTTACTCGACAAATGTTGGTTGTGAATTTCAAATGTTCAACAACAAAACATCTGAACATTGTAAACTCGAGGACACAAACAAATTGTTTGTATGGTTTCCATTACGTCATAAAAACAGATGGATTTTTGGGACAAATTCAAAACAGGAATTGTCTGCAGTCTGTGGCGAATATGCATCTACGTTTCAATTGGAGCAATCGGGACTTGTAACGCTCGACTCCAGCTGCACCATTCGGAACCAACAAATTATGGTAACTGGATATAGCGCAACAACACGGTCAGTACGAGTATCTTATGCTCGATTCAGCCAAGATACGTCACGGTCAACTAACAAGTCTCCGCCCATCACCACTTCCACGCTAGACAGCCAAGATGAGCTAACACGCTTACAAAAACAACTTCACAAACATTTGAAGTTACCATTCGAAAACATGGATAATCAAGGTCATCGCATCATATCATATATAGCACTGGGCATTTCACTAGCAGCGATATTATTTTACTTCATCAGATTAACCATCAAGAAGCAAGCAGCAACAACTAACGCACGTGATGTAGAACAACTGCCAGTACCAACAGTCAACACCAGCAACTCTACGCAGCCATCACCGTTTTCTTTTAATATAAGCTAGGTTAAATAAATATTCAACCGGGCGGGAGAATGTAGAATCTTAAAATAGGAATTATATTTCAAACGCACTTGAAAAACAATAAAATGTTCTATTTGTTTATCTATAGTTTTTACACGCATGAGCAACAGCAAGAACACATGCAGATTACATATCGATAATCAAGCATCGAGTACCAACGCATTGATTTGTACATGGTGACAAAATGCACACTGCGCATGCACAGCCGAATATCGATAATGTAGCAGGATAGTTTATGACATACCAATAAAAAATGACATTAAATAAACTCAAGTACATAATTTACGACATTATTTAGAAAAACTAAAACATGCACATACGATTATAGTAGCTATTAAGAACATAATGTAAACATATATTTGTAATTTCATATTTCAGTATAAGAACAAAAATTGTATATAAACCTCAAGATTATTCAAATAAATTGTCACTCTTTGAAAGGGAAGCAACAAGATTATACGTTTTTTGAGCTCTTCAAAGATTGATCAAAAGAATTCTAAGTTCCAAGTGCTTAGTTTTCTACCAACGCAAATAAACACTAAGTTCCAAGTACTTAGTGTATATAGGCAAAATTATTTCACTTAGGTGCACCTCAGGTTCAAGTGCTTGAGCGTGCATTCTAAGATTTGTATTATCCTTTCAATAGCATTTAATTGCACCACAAGTTACAAGTGCTTGTGAGTGATTTTCAATTATTCGTTTCCTTGTCCGGATATATACAGGATATCTGTTACCTAATCTATCCGCCATATTTATTCTATTAGCGAGATTTATATTCTTACTTGATTCTATTACTAGCTCTCTTCGTTGTCCAGTTTCCCAAAGCTTGCCTCCCTCCGACGTGACATGCTCCTCACGACGTTTCCCGGACGACATTTCAAATGCTTCTCTGCGGTGATTCCCAGTCGAAATAGCTGTGCCCCGGTACACTGCAGTTCCAGCATATTAAATTGGTTTTATCCTGGAGTGGTTTTGTTGACCGAAAAGCTTCTACACTGCCTTCTTCCTCCTCTCTAGCATCAACATCAGTAGAACTCTCTCCTTCCTTTAACTCACTAACCTGGTATCTTCTACATTCGTATTCGTTACCGGTGGTGCGGTTGGCTGCCATGAACGCCTATGAGAAGTCGGAAAATTTCTTTCCGCGTCATGACACTCGGCTCTGAAGTGTTCCATGCTAGGGTACACCACTCTGGCAATGCTTTCTCTCCCGTTCGTTTTCATTATCTTTATTAACTCAAAATATGCTATTGGATGGTTCATCTTGGACCTGATGCTTTCCTCCGGCCCCTGTCGCCTTTTCATTAGGTCTTCGGTCCTCCGACTTTGAAAGCGTGTTTGGAGTATGAAGCGTAACGAAGGCCAGTCTACAACACCTTGAGTTTTGACATGGAGCCAATACCAGTCCCTAACAGTGCCGACAACCAAACAATGAAAATCGCGTAACACCTCGACCCAGGACACCTGATACACAGCCTGCAAATGTTCGACTCTAAAAATAAAGTCTTCCACGTGCATTTTAGCAGAATTCCCGTCAAACGAAAAAACCCACTTGTAAAGCTGTACTAACTCACCTCTGCTCTTGAAATCATTTCCATGTCCACTGACAGACCTATTCCTCTCAAACTCGGCGGCCCTCTCTGTAGGGATGTGCCTATCTTGGATATTGATATTCTCAACCGGAGGTATACTAAAATTCATTAAATTGTGTGGTGACCTGCTTACACTAGTCCCAGCTATGAACAGTGGTGGTAGAGGACCAGTAGTTATAGCTCTATATTTTGACGCGCCTGATGATTGGACGTCACTGCCCTATGTTGATAATACTCCGGATTACTAATCTCTCGGAAGCCCCAGCCGCGGCGGCAACCTGCATTAGCTTTACTCCCCCAATTGCACTGGAACTCGAAGAAGGTAGCGAAACATTTATTCCTCTTATCTGAAGAAGGTCGTCGTTTACCTCTTTTATAAAGTTCCGCAAATCCTCTTTCATTTGGTGTCGCAACTCTTCAGCTATGTTTCCAAACATAGCACGATAGGACTCGTTTGCCTGAGCCAATGCAAGATTCACTGCTTAACATTACTTAATTTCACTAATTGGTTCTAGCTTGCAGTGCTTCTCCAACGGTCCTATAGCCGAACACTCACTGAAGTCCACTGTTCGCCTCCGACAACATTTCTAACATTACTTAATTTCACTACCCTATTTTCAACATTTTCATTCACAAAAAAAACGTCTTCGATCTGTAATATTCTTTTCATTCCAAAAAAAAAAATTATACTTTGGATGTTCTGAGCTTATTCCTCTCTTTTTTTTTAGTTGGGCGCCATTTTAACAAATGGCGTCCCGGGTGTTGTTTTTAATTGGGCGCCATTTGTTAAAATGGCGTTTCGGGTGTTGTTTTTCATTTGAGCGCCATTTGTTACATACCATCTGCCTGTAACGGACATTCGCTGCTATCGGTCTTCCGGCTAAGGCTCATCGAAATTCAGGGGTGGACTCGACCCACCAATATGAGGAAAGACTGCAGTAACAAAAAATGTATAATTGTTCTTATTGCGAATATGCATCCCTCTTAAAAGGGCTGATTACTTACGAAGTGTTAAGGTACTCAATGCGAAGAACGACAAAGAAAAGAAAATGAATATATTGGAGATCTTTGTTGTTGTCGATCTCAGGTGACCCTCCCTACCAGTAGTTGCACCATCTAAATCCAAATGCAACCCCTTTTAGTTTACATTCCTTTTAACACATTCAGTCCTTTCCTCCCTCTAGTATCCATCTAAATTCTCTAGTCCACCCACAAAGTACGCTCACCAACTTTCCATACTAATACAAATTTTAATGCTATTTGGCTTAACCTACCTTAGTATTTATATAAGGAGGAAAACTTTCAGATATAACACATATTTTAAACATTGGCATACATTTATATTTTTTTTTGTGAATTTCTAACTTAATTTGAATCGGAAATGAGGGAGGTGGTGTTAAAAGTGAAGAGTATATTATGACCCTATATCGGTCGGAATTAATTTGACTGGTCCCAAAATCCTAGTATATCCTTCTACCCGAGCGCTCTGGTAAGTGGGCGAACTTATAGGTTACATGACAGCGTAAAACAAAATAAATAAAGGTACAGTAATGGTATTTAGTATATATATATAGTATATGTAATATGTGATTAGTATCTATAAATTTAAGTTATTTAATTTTTTTTTTCTAAATTTTAAATTATAGTAAGATGTAGATTCGGCTGACGCTAATATAAACCTTTTGGGCGGCATGAGTTTTACAAACAATGAAGGGAAATCTTAATTGATGATACTTTTAAATTCCTTGTTGTTAATAATTGTAGCATGGTATTTCGCTAGATCGAATTATGAAAAGGAACGCAATTGGGTTTGAAAAAAAAAAAACCGTGGTTGTCACATGTCGAACTCATCCGTTTCACTATAGTTTGCCACTGATAACACGGGAGTATCAGTGTTCCAGGACGTAAACTATGTATTTTTTTGTTGGAAGGCACGTATTTAACAATAGTTTGCTTAACACATTTTGGTTATTTTTTTGCGGTGTAGGTTAGGTCGAACCTAACCGCGTGTTGGGCCAAGTATTAAGTGTGGCTCTTTTCTTTTTCACAACACGATTATAAAATATTCATGCGCGGTACTTATCTTAAAAAAACGTCCTTCACCAGTTGTTGTGTTCCCTTTAACGCTGCAGCTGCAGAAGCGTGTGTTTCTACTGCTGTGTGTAACGCCGACCGGCCGGCGATGCAGCCGCGTCCAGCAGTTCTGTTAGTCGTCTGTTCTGTTAGTGTCGCAATTTTTTTTTAGGCCCTGTACCGAAGGTACAAGAGCCTTTTGGTTTTGTGCAAATGTATGTAACAGATAGAAATAATGGTCGGAGACCCCCCCAAAGTTACCCCCATTATGGTCAGGAGTGATAGAGGAGTCGATATAGACATGTCCGTATGTCCGTCCGTATGAACGAAAGGATCTCGGAAACGGTAATAGATAGAGACTTCGTGTTTTTTGCATTCGACTAAGACTGCTCCGGAATTTTACAAGTTCATTTAAAATTTTTTTTTTTTTTTATTCCTGCCAGAAATGTTCGCAACTCAGTGGTTTTCCCAATTGGAAGTCGTTTTTTTCGCTCCCCCTGCGTTGCACAACCTTTCAATTATTTCCCGTTTTGTTCTTTTCACAAGATTCTTTTATATTCGTTTCAATATGCGAATATGCATCCCTCTTAAAAGGTCTGATTACTTACGAAGTGCTGAGGCACTCAATGCGAAGAACAACAAACAAAAGAAAATGAATATATTGGAGATCTTTGTTGTTGTCGATCTCAGGTGACCCTCCCTTCCAGTAGTTGCACCATCTAAATCCAAATGCAACCCCTTTTAGTTTACATTCCTTTTAACACATTCAGTCCTTTCCTACCTCTAGTATCCATCTAAATTCTCTAGTCCACCCACAAAGTACGCTCACCAACTTTCCATACTAATACAAATTTTAATGCTATTTGGCTTAACCTACCTTAGTATTTATATAAGGAGGAAAACTTTCTGATACAACACATATTTTAAACATTGGCATACATTTATATTTTTTTTTGTGAATTTCTAACTTAATTTGAATCGGAAATGGCGGAGGTGGTGTTAAAAGTGGAGAGTATATTATGACCCTATATCGGTCGGAATTAATTTGACTGGTCCCAAAATCCTAATATATCCTTCTACCCGAGCGCTCTGGTAAGGGGGCGAACTAATAGTAGATGGTTGGGCCACATATAAATATATGTTTAGAATTTATTCAACTTCTCTATTTTTCTATGTAAAATTGTTTCTCTCCCTTCTTCATAACCCTATCTCCTCCAGTGTCCGGATCGGTTACATGACAGCGTAAAACAAAATGAATAAGGGTACAGTAATGGTATTTAGTATATATATATAGTATATGTAATATGTGATTAGTATCTATAAATTTAAGTTATTTAATTTTTGGGCGGCATGAGTTTTACAAACAATGAAGGGAAATCTTAATTGATGATACTTTTAAATTCCTTGTTGTTAATAATGGTAGCATGGTATTTCGCTAGATCGAATTATGAAACGGAACGCAATTGGGTTTGAAAAAAAAACCGAGGTTGGCACATGTCGAACTCATCCGTTTCACTATAGTTTGCCACTGATAACACGGGAGTATCAGTGTTCCAGGACGTAAACTATGTATTTTTTTGTTGGAAGGCACGTATTTAACAATAGTTTGCTTAACACATTTTGGTTATTTTTTTGCGGTGTAGGTTAGGTCGAACCTAACCGCGTGTTGGGCCAAGTATTAAGTGTGGCTCTTTTCTTTTTCACAACACGATTATAAAATATTCATGCGCAGTACTTATCTTAAAAAAAACGTCCTTCACCAGTTGTTGTGTTCCCTTTAACGCTGCAGCTGCAGAAGCGTGTGTTTCTACTGCTGTGTGTAACGCCGACCGGCCGGCGATGCAGCCGCGTCCAGCAGTTCTGTTAGTCGTCTGTTCTGTTAGTGTCGCAATTTTTTTTTAGTCCCTGTACCGAAGGTACAAGAGCCTTTTGGTTTTGTGCAAATGTATGTAACAGATAGAAATAATGGTCGGAGACCCCCCCAAAGTTACCCCCATTATGGTCAGGAGTGATAGAGGAGTCGATATAGACATGTCCGTATGTCCGTCCGTATGAACGAAAGGATCTCGGAAACGGTAATATATAGAGACTTCGTGTTTTTTGCATTCGACTAAGACTGCTCCGGAATTTTACAAGTTCATTGTAAATTTGTTTTGATTCCTGCCAGAAATGTTCGCAACTCAGTGGGTTTCCCAATTGGAAGTCGTTTTTTTCGTTCCCCCCTGCGTTGCACAGCCTTTCAATTATTTTCCGTTTTGTTCTTTTCACAAGATTCTTTTATATTCGTTTCAATATGCGAATATGCATCCCTCTTAAAAGGTCTGATTACTTACGAAGTGTTGAGGCACTCAATGCGAAGAACAACAAACAAAAGAAAATTAATATATTGGAGATCTTTGTTGTTGTCGATCTCAGGTGACCCTCCCTACCAGTAGTTGCACCATCTAAATCCAAATGCAACCCCTTTTAGTTTACATTCCTTTTAACACATTCAGACCTTTCCTACCTCTAGTATCCATCTAAATTCTCTAGTCCACCCACAAAGTACGCTCACCAACTTTCCATACTAATACACATTTTAATGCTATTTGGCTTAACCTACCTTAGTATTTATATAAGGAGGAAAACTTTCAGATATAACACATAATTTAAACATTGGCATACATTTATATTTTTTTTTGTGAATTTCTAACTTAATTTGAATCGGAAATGGGGGAGGTGATGTTAAAAGTGGAGAGTATATTATGACCCTATATCGGTCGGAATTAATTTGACTGGTCCCAAAATCCTAGTATATCCTTCTACCCGAGCGCTCTGGTAAGGGGGCGAACTAATAGTAGATGGTTGGGCCACATATAAATATATGTTTAGAATTTATTCAACTTCTCTATTTTTCTATGTAAAATTGTTTCTCTCCCTTCTTCATAACCCTATCTCCTCCAGTGTCCGGATCGGTTACATGACAGCGTAAAACAAAATGAATAAGGGCACAGTAATGGTATTTAGTATATATATATAGTATATGTAATATGTGATTAGTATCTATAAATTTAAGTTATTTAATTTTTGGGCGGCATGGTATTTCGCTAGATCGAATTATGAAAAGGAACGCAATTGGGTTTGAAAAAAAAAAACCGTGGTTGGCACATATCGAACTCATCCGTTTCACTATAGTTTGTCACTGATAACACGGGAGTATCAGTGTTCCAGGACGTAAACTATGTATTTTTTTGTTGGAAGGCACGTATTTAACAGTAGTTTGCTTAACACATTTTGGTTATTTTTTTGCGGTGTAGGTTAGGTCGAACCTAACCGCGTGTTGGGCCAAGTATTAAGTGTCGCACTTTTCTTTTTCTCAACACGATTATAAAATATTCATGCGCGGTACTTATCTTAAAAAAACGTCCTTCACCGGCTGTTGTGTTCCCTTTAAGGATGCAACTGCCGAAGCGTGTGTTTCTACTGCTGTGTGTAACGCCGACCGGCTGGCGATGCAACCCCGTCCAGCAGTTTTGTTAGTCGTCTGTTCTGTTAAGGTCGCAATTTTTTTTTGTTTTGATTCCTGCCAGAAATGATCTCAACTCAGTGGGTTTCCCAATTGGAAGTCGTTTTTTTCGCTCCCCCCTGCGTTGCACAACCTTTCAATTATTTTCCGTTTTGTTCTTTTCACAAGATTCATTTATATTCGTTTCAATATAAATATCTTACCGGCGTTGCCCGTAGCTTGTACCCTGGTAATTAATTGTTTTTTTCTTTGCCTTGTAGATTTCTTTTTATTAAATCAAGAATTTATTTTCGAAGCACTATGCACATGTGCGCATGCCATCAGTTGCCGCCAAAGAAAACAACTCGTTACACGGGTCGAGTCCATCACCAATTTAGCTGCCATTTTAGCCTACCAATCTGGTTACTTGCTACCCGTTACATTAGTGCTGCCAGTGTAATTAATAATTCATATCGATATATCTAACCCTGTTCTATCCGGTTTACACCTCCGCACGTAACAAAATATTAGTTAATTAACTAACGTTTAAAATTCAGGTAGTGATAGAACATCGAACAGAATTAATTGGTATTATTTTGTAAAAACATTTCGTTAGACGTAATTTTATTGTTATCAACATTGCTTTGCATTAATATCCCAAGAAACTTTGAAAAAATGTTTCTTTATAATTCACAACACACACTAAACACGGTGCAGTTCAATTCTCCATCAGTACAATAATCCGATTTGTTTTTTTAAAGGCAAATTAAATCGGACTGACAATTGTGATCATAACATTTGATGGGGATCAGATGGAATAATCCCCGCGCGCTCAACCCTTCCATGAACCATGTTCTTTTATTTAAAAGGATTCACTTTTTTTTAATTAGCGCTCCATTTAGGGTAGCAGAGTTAGTGGAAATTGCACACCCGACATAATCACCTTTACCACATATTTTTGCCATTTTAGCAGGTTCACCAAAACGGGATATCCGCATACAGTAATACATCAAAACACGAGAATTGACTTAGTACATTATATATTGTAAAACACAATAAACAAAAACTAATGAATCTTTTCTAAATTAAGAGGAATGAAAAAAATCTTGTATATTTAGGGCAATCTCGACAAAATTATTTGCTTACTTGGCTGACATGCTTAAATATGGGGGCCACACTATGGTAGTGAACATTATTGGTTTTTTTCGTTCTCCTTTTTATATAAAAAAAATTACTACCTTTTAAGTGGCGTTGCCGCTGTGCCACTCAATAATAAATACTGCACTACCGTAACGCACAACTCAAAATTTAATTACGTGTTACCTCGGCGAAGGATTTTCAACTGATTAATGTTCCTTTCCCAAGATACTAAACCGAACCGAATCCCTATTTTCAGGATTTTTTTCCGCCTTTGTACCATATACCGCAAGTCCTTGTCGTTTATATATATTATATCGGCATCCGTATTCCCCACCTCCCGCGTCTTGATAACTGATTGCTCCCACCATTATCGCTCTCACCTGATTCTGTATCCGGCAGTGTCCGTCACGAGTTACTGCACTTTTGTTGATTGGGGATAACTGGTTTTTTTTACTTCTAGTGTGTGCATGAGCATTTTAAAACGAAACAGACGTAACGTAACATCTACGCACATTAGCACAATGGGCGACACGAACTCTCCTGCCATTGTCTTAATTATTCCTTTGCACAGATACTCATCTAATTTTTTTTGTAACTCAGAATTTCCCGTATATGCTAATCGACTTGGTGTACAGTTGAAGGGTTTCTCACTTTCTACGCTTAACTTCATTTCGCTCCTTGTTTTCTTAAGGTCGTTTACATTTTAAATAAAAAAGAAATATAACATATGAGACAAAAGAATATAAGGAATATAAAACACAAAATAACGATGCTGCCTGCAGGGGTATTGCGGGAGAGGAATATACAATATATTATATACTCCTTAAATGTAATTTCCTAGGCAAAATCCTTTGTAAGCGTCGTTTAATTTTTTTCCTGGCGTCTGGCTAGCTGGTTGGGGTGACTATTAAGTCGTTCTATATAGTCAGCGGTCTGCTTATTAATAAGATCTTAGATTTTTGGGACTTTTAGGTCCATTTCTATGTTTGCTGTGCGCATATACCAGGGCGCTCCTGTTAAATCTGCGAAGGATCTTCGCCTGCAGAACGCGTATTTTCTTCATATATGTTTTTGCAGCAATGCCGTACACTTGTATCCCATAACGCCAGGCGGGTGCGACGATTGCCTTGTAAATATGCACCTTGTTATTCAGCGACAGATTGTTTTTGCCATTGGCATGTCCCAAGTGAATAGAGTATACAGCAGACTGATAGGTCGGTATGACTCAACGTCAGTCGAGCTCTTCCCGAACTTGTGTATCATAACGTTTTGAGCCTTTTTCCAAAGTTTTGGGAAGCGTTAAAAGAAGTACCAAAAAGAGTACCGCTTTGAATGCTAGCGCTTTCAGAGTCCTGTTATCGAGACCATCTTAGCCTGGGGCCTTTCTATTTTTAAGCGCTTTGATGTGGGACTGAATTTCCTCGATAGTGATAGGATTGCCCAGGGCTGTCCAGTACCCTTTGAACTCGTCCTGTGACTACCGGATGTGGACTCTAAGAGTTGGAACCTAGCCTCTCAGTGCTCAGAAAAAGTTTCCGCACGTTCTTGGCCCAGCTCCCATCTGTTTTGCGAATAGGGAACTTTGGTAGTGTTTGTCTCTTATATGTTTTCGTACACGCGTTCGCAGAGATGTTTTCTAGGAATAAGCCTGTTTTTGCCTGATAAGTAGCTTTTTTATCCTGTTGGACACTCTTCGGTATACTCTATCCACAGCAGGGTTTCTTGTGGAAACATACTCTCTTCTGAGTCTCCTCTTAATCAGGAGAAGCACTTTAATAGCTGGGTGAATCCTCAATTGCGGTCTGAAAAACTGGGGTAGGTTTTCTTTTGATGCATTGAAGGCAGCCGAGTGCACTTTATTTATTGAAAGTCTTCAGGCCGTATAATCTCGAGGCTCAAGTCCAGCGTAATTTCTAGCTACTTGCGAAAAGCAACGACGTTCGCACCAGGCGATAAAAATCTTTTTTTTAACGCGTGAGGGAGATGGTCCTATGAGAGTTCGTACTCTGTCCTTATGTTCAGTTCATCGGCTCGCAATCCGTTGTAGACAAAAAAGTCTGTGGCACTTGGTGAAGACGCAAGTGGAATTGGATTGGTCACACCTTGCGCAGAGATGACGACAAAGATGGCCTTCCAGTGGAACCCACAAGACAGCCGTCAGAGAGGTCGTCCAAAGCAAACATGGATTCGCACAGTTCATTCTGAAATCGGGTCCAGGGCAACGTGGAGTGAACTAAGAGCCCTAGCAGCAGATAGAAGTCGTTGGAGGACATTTGTTTTCGCCCTATGCTCCAAGTAAGAGTAATACATGAAATTATAAAAATTAAAGTACAATTAAAAAATTAAAAAAAAAAAAAATCTATTCCCTCTCCTGTCCGCTGTGTAGCTCCCCCAAAACCGATGATTGGCGTTGAAGTACCCTCAGATTAGAAACGTTCCTCCAAGGTTTCAAAGAAGGTTCTCGAAGTCCGCTGTAGACAAGGTGTGTTGCGGAGGTAGATAAAGGGAGAAAGTAAGCAGATCACCTTTGCTGGTGGATACCTGGATGGTAGCCACTTGTAGCTGGGCTTTTCTAAATGGTGCCAATTGAAAGTAGCTGACTCTTTGTCTTATCAGGACAACTGCAGCTCCTCTTGGTCTGTTACTTGGGTGGTCCGCTTTATGTATTGCGAATTCTGGGATAAAAAATTAAAGTCGGGGCTGAAGCCAAGTCTCTGTGATTAGCATGATGTCGATGCTGTTTGCAGCTGGGACTTCGACTTTTGTTGGCAGCAGTGTCACAAAGAGTTTAGGAAGTTATTTGTTTCCTACAGTACCTTAAACATTTCTTGAAGAGTGTCCACTTTAGAAGATAGGTCTTCGATCGCTAATTCTAGGCTTGAGGTGCTGCTAGGAGGCTGGTGAGCTCCCGTTGGGACCTGCCTGCTGTTGGTCTTTTGTAGTACCCTAGGGGGGTTGACAATCTGTAGACCTGTACGAACTGTCTTTGCATATGAAAAATCGCCTCGGACCCTACCTGCAGGCGCAAAGGCTATACTGCTGTGCTGGTTATGGACGTTGCGGGCATTTTTGAAGGAGCTGATAGTACCGCGCTCGTTTTTCCTAGCTATGTAGACGGAAACCAGCCTTTGTATCTAGCAGCATGGTTTCCGCCGCAATTGGCACAGCAAAGTTTCTCCTCTGCAGTCTGCGCAGGAAGCAGTTGCATGGTTTTCGGCACATCTGCACAATACGTAAGGTCTGAGGCAATAGTTTTTAGTATGCCCAAAGCTACGACATCGGAAACACTGGGTGGCCTGTAGGGATTTTTTTTGGATCTCTACTGAGACTCGTAGTCGACCTATGCGCTGAATATTTAGGGCCTCTTTTTTGTTTGGCGCCTGAGTCTACATAAAAAAAGTTATTGGGCATCAACTTCTCTATGACATCACCATTCGCCTCTCGATTTATTTTGCGAGGTGAAGGGTTGTACAGTCCAATCAGCTGATGACCCTGTGCTTTGAACTCTTCCTATATACGCTCAGAAAGGTGGTGCTGGCTAGGTTACGAACAATCACCCTGTATGCTTTGTCTTCCTGCAGCTGATAGGTTTAGTGCTGCGTGTTGTGCGCCTTTAGAAGTCGTACCAAAGTGCGGTAGGAGTCTATATCTTTAGTAAATTCACCTCTTCTAACCTGAACCCATCTCTTCTAACCAGAAGGCAGTAGTTTTTTGGGCCAATGGCCTGATCCAGATCTTGCTCCATCTGATTTACATCAGAAACATCCAGAATGTTTTTTTGATAGGGGGTGGTTTTGTTTTGCGTATTTTGCGCTGGATCTTTTGAATTTTGACACCTTCGGCATTGTCACATCCATCTACTGCCATATCAGCTTGACGCATTTCAATTTCTGGTAAGTCTTATTCTTCCTCTTCATTTGCCAGAATTGCAAATTGGTTGTTGGAATTAGATGGTTCCCCTACTGAGGGTACAGCTGCCTTGTTTTGGTTTAAGCACAGTTTAAAATTTTTACTATTCCCCTTTTAGGCCCGAGGGGGCTGTGGTGGGGAGAGGAATGAGGAGTCGCTTAGCTTCATTTCATCGGAATTGCTTTTACTCATTTTAGTTTAACATCGCAGCGAAAATTATAGACAAAATAAATCAAGCAATATTAATTATCAACTTCTTGTTAGTTATTGTTTTTGCAAACAAAACTAATAAAAACAAGTATGCAATTATGTTTGTATATACAGAAACCAAACCAATATCGAAAAAAAAACACAGTCCAGGAATTGTTTTTTAGGTTTAAAGTTTTCAACTAACGGCACTGGTTTATGACTCGCATACTTGGCACGAACTACAGCGATAAAGAAACAGTTTCTGTACGCGCACACCTGTTGGCGAAGACACCGTAAGGGACAAGAACTCGCCCGTGGGCGAGACGATAAACAGCAAAATTATTTCAATATTACTATTGCTAATATAATAATATTATTGTAAATCTATGGTTATCCTGATGCCGGTATTATTATTGTGACACCCAAACAACAACAAAAATGATGCTGCTGAGCGACAGCTGTGAGAACGATAGAATTTTGTGATACTGATCCGCGCACACGACCATTTAGATAGAATGCACAATTGCAACTGAAAATGTTCATAAAATTACTGCGATATATTTTCGACTTATATTCACGTTTGGGCTTTCATTATTTTCAATATTGATCAATAATAATTGTTCTTCAAAAACATTCTTCTACATTTTCAACAATGCCATTGGAAGACGGACAAGGCAAGGCAAGCGGCGGACTTGGGTAAATGTAGAAATAATTAGCAATATTAAAAATAATTAAATTAATATATGTAAGAAATTTAAATGTATAGAATTTTTAAGCATCGTGCCAACTTTAATTTATTAACTCTTCGCTACAAATATAAAAATCATACTAACACAAATAATTAAATAAAATAAATAAATAATTAAACAAATTAAAGTAATATTCGGATGCTCTAAAAACTAGTCGCAGTGAAATTCTGCAACATTTCTTAAAAATTCCTAATAGTAGATTAAAGTGAATTAATTCTTAAAAATTCATATAAAATAAATTATAGTGAATTAATTCAATATTCCTAATAAAATAATACACTGAAGAGAAATTAATCACCAATACAATGCCGTTCGAATATTGTAGCTGTAATTTATGCACGCGCCCTGATAACGACGAAATGTTAAATTGTGCGAAGTGTGGCAATGAATATCATTGCACATGCTGTGGAATACAACGTAGCACTGGCGGCAGTATGTGGACATGCCAAACATGCACAGATCACAATGATGAGTCACATCATGCTGAAAGAACACATAACCTCACTTCTCAGCCTTTAATGGTATGCTGCGGTGCCTCAACATGTGCGTCCCGTCGCAAAAGCCATGAGTCGGTGTGTGATAAGACACAACAAAGTGAGCAAGAGAGCCAGCAGCAGCTATGTCTTCAATAACTGGAAGATGAAATGCTTCCCGAAAAAGAGTTTTTGCGCCGTAAATATGAATTACTAGCTGTTCCCGGCACGCTTTGCTGCGCCCAGTAAAAATTATTTTCATTACACAATATATTTTCCTCCTACTCGACTCCAAGCACTTCTTTACTTCTTCCAGCAATATTCAAAACCGATAAATCAAAAAACTTTATTATATCTTTTAAACTATGAAACTTTATTCTCTTTTCTTAACTTGATTACTTCATCCGATCCCATTAACGTGTACACCAAATTTCATCCATATACTTCAAATGGATGCAAAAGTATGTTGAATTTTGTTTATCGGGTGGGGCATAGCCCCTTCGATTTTGACCAAACTTAACAGATTACTTTTCCCGATCACATTACCATGTGTAATAAATTTCGTCCCCGTATTTCAAATGGATGCAAAGATATGTTGAATTTTGTTTATCGCTTGAATGGGGGGTGGGGCATAGCCCCATCCGATTTGGACCAAACTTAACACGATCCCATTAACATGTGTAATAAATTTCGTCCCCGTACCTCAAATGGATGCAAAGATATGTTGAGTTTTGTTTACCGCTTGTATGGGGGGTGGGGCACTGCCCCCTTCGATTTTGACCAAACATAACACGATTAATTTTCACGATCCTATTAACATGTGTAATAAATTTCGTCACCATACCTCAGATGGATGCAAAGATATGTTGAATTTTGTTTACCGCTTGTATGGGGGGTGGGGCATAGCCCCCTCCGATTTTGACCTACAGCATTCCTCGATAAATGTACTATCCAACACTGAAAGAGTTTTTCAAATCGGACCAGCGGTTCCTGAGATTAGCGCGTTCAAGCAAACAAACAAACTCTTCCGCTTTATATATTAGTATAGAATACGCGGAAAATATACATTGGCAGATGTACTACAAGCGCCGCTGTCCGGTAGGAAATTGGAATGTACCGGCGACAAGCAAGCCGCAGCGTCTCATGTGAATTTCGATTCTCCGATGGATCACAGTAAGCCAGCAGCAGCTCATCGCCCAGTCAACGATGTTTTCAGCTGCGCTTCAGCAACAACTCACACCGACGCACGCAACGAACTTGCAAACATTACGTCAGCTCAGTTTGCTGCGCGCCAGGCGGTTCCGCGCGATCTACCAATATTTCATTATGATCCAAGAGAGTGGCCGCTATTCTACAGCGTGTACGAACAAAGTACGCAGATCGCTGGCTACTTAAACGACGAAAACTTGATCCGGCTGCAAAAGTGACTTAAGCGAAGAGCGCCAGAAGCTGCCGGAAATGGTGCCAGACGTAATCAGAACGTTAAAAATGTATTTAGACGGGCCGGAGCATTAGTGAGTGTTTAAATTGAAAATGTGCGAAAATTGCCAGCGCCAAAAAGCAAGCTGGAAGCAATAATCGAATTTTCGTTTGTCATTAAAAATATGTGTGCAACAATGAAAGCCAGTGGGCTAAAAGCACATCTGAGTAATCCGATGCTACTCCAGTAGCTCGTCGATAAGTTGGGTCAGGACTTGACATGTAATATACATGAAAAATATAGATTGCCCAAATCTACAAGATTTCTCAGATTGGCTTTTTGATATTGCTGAAGCAGCAAGTCGTGTGAGCGGACCCATTGTCAACAGTGAAGACGACAAGAAGTCAACACGCAAGGGTGCGTATTCAAATACGCATACCCGGACAGCTGATACACCAAGTAATCGCCCCGTCGAATGTGTGAAGTGCTCTGGAGGACACTGGCTGTACCAATGCAACGAGTTTCTACGGTCAACACTAGCGGACAGATGGGATATAGTGAAATCTAAAAATCTATGTACTCAATGCCTCAATAAGCACTCGCACCGCTGTTGGAACGACATTGCGGGGTAAGTGGATGTAATCAAAATTACCACGAATTATTGCACGGCAGACAAATGGTAAACAATTCAGCTGCCGCTTTTACAAATGGCCGCCAGTCTACAAGGTAAAATTTAAATAATCATCGCGAGCGCACAGAAGATATCAACAGCTATTTCCGAATTGTTCCTGTAGCTTTGTACGGAAAAACTAAGTCGATCGATACCTATGCATTTATGGATGATGGTTCGACTTTAACGCTGATTGAAGAGAGTCTCGCTAACCAACTGGACCTGGACGGAGCACTAAGTTCGCTGTGCCTGAACTGGACAGGCGACATAAAACGTTTCGATGCCACATAAAAGCGAATGAACAAGCGCATTTCAGCGGCAAAGGTGGGTGCTAAAGTATTTTCATTAAATGATGTACATACCGTCAAAGAATTAGGCATGGATTAGATTAGATAGAGTTCTTTTATTCACAATTCTTACTTAAACAACATTTTTGTCTTATATAGAACTTAAATTAATTGGCATGGCTACTTGCCGTCTGCCCAAACATAAATTTCCTAACGCATACAATTTAATTCATTAACTTACTAATTTACTAACAATACTTTCTTAACCCTACCCTCTACTACACCTGCCTGCCCCGGGTTAGCGAGATAGCAGATCGTTCGAGGACTGGATTAACTATTTTCCTAAAATGTATTTGATACTAAAACTAAGAATTAACTTATCCCTAAAATAAAAAAGAAAAATTATGAATTATATTCATTTATTATAAATTTCCTATAATTAGTAGCTGTTTCTAAGTACTTAACTAAGCTATACCAATTATCTTCAGGAACGCCATTCAAAATATCTATTATTTCATTTTCCATTAGTTGTGCTTTTCCAAAGTACCTATATCTAAATTCACGTAATACCGGGCATCTGCCAATGAAATGTAGGATGTCTTCTTCTTCTTTTAAATTGCATAATGGCATAATCGTGAACTAGCTTGTCGATATTTACTACCATTTAGCCACAATAAATCACCCCGGGCTTTTATTATCCACGTTATTGTGCTTTGTGTTTGAAAATCATTGCAATATGACTTTCCTCTTCCAAAGTCTAGGTACCTATATATGCGGTTATCACTCATAATTGCTCGATTTCTATATTCTTGACTCACATTTTGCTTTAATGCCATCAAAATTTCTACGCATTTATTGCACCATTCCGTTCGACTCAATGTATTTGTCAAGTGTATGTCGAAATTACGCATATAGTTTAATAATTTTGTGTGCCATAAAATGCCTTTTGTCATCAATGTTTTTGTTAGGATATTTGGGAGTCTGTTGCACGTGTAATCATACAAGGTTCTAGTTATATACTTGAAATGTAAATTAAATGTGTATAAGTGGCCATCTTCAATGCCTGTTTCTGGTGTGTTATCTGGTAGCTGTAATATCCGTTTAGCAAAGTACCTTTGTAACTCGTACACTTCATTAGAGTACGAATGCCCCCATACTTGGGCTCCTTATGTTTGAATGGATCTGCATGCTGCTTTAAAAAGATTCCATTTTGCACTTAAATTTATCACCATCAAGGCAGTCATTCAGATCGTGTAAGTATAACGCTAACAGCAGGGGAGATAAAAAGCATCCCTGTTTGACAACACTCATTGTTTCAAACTCCTCTGATAATTCTTCGCCGGTCCATACTGCGCATTTAGTGTGCTTGTAAACCTACTCAATAAATTTAACCATCTTGGATGACATGCCCATTTGGTGCAACTTAAATATTAATAAATTTCTCGGAAGTCGGTCAAATGCAACTTTAAAATCGATAAAAAACGGGAAGACTTTCTTTTTCTCGAAAAACTTTATTCGAACTATTGAGGATAAATTATATATATTGTCAATTGTCGAACAATTCCTTCTAAATCCGGCTTGATATTCATTCAGCTTTTTGTGTTTCATAACCCTTGCAGTTAACCGATCGTTAACAATACCCATTAAAATTTTCGCTGAACAGTTCATGAACGAAATTCCTCTATAATTTTCGGTAACAGTCGGGTTTCCTTTTTTAAAAATAGGAAATATAATACTTGTAACAAATACGTCATCCAATTTGCAATTATTTAAAATATTGTTGTAAATTATAACTAGCACATTCAGGAATATGATACTCTATCTAAGCCTGGCGCCTTTTCCAATATCTTTTTTAGCTCATAGATTTCCACTGGCTTATTCAGATCTGCATATTCGTACAAATTTGGTGCGTAAAGTATTTCAATATTTCTTTGGGCATGGGTTCAGTAATGTCTGAAAACAACTTCTGAACTCTTCAGCCGAAATGTGTAATCCAACTTGATATGGCGTACTTCTTATTTCCTTAACTATTTTCCACCAATCTTTATTATTTGTCACGCAGTTAATTTTATGCTCAAGATCTATTGAATATTGTTGCCTTTTTGTGTTGCACAATTGTTCTTTGTCACTTGTACTCTGAGATTTTCTTAGTGCCTTTAGGTAGTCAAATACTTTATCTATAGCCTTCTTACATTGTGCGTCAAACCATCTGTTTTTAAAACTATTTGTTATAGCTAGCTGCTTTGGTGTCGATAGTTTGATTATTGCACTCATATCTGAGAGGTCTAGTTCAGTCTTTCGTTGTATTACCGAATTTAGGTTATTGCATATATCTGACATGTACTTTTCTTTGTTCCAGTTTTTCCAAGACAGTTTTGGTAACAAATTTGAAGCACTTATTGTCAACCGGATAGGCATATGGTCTGACCAGATTTTCTCTTCGACCGAAAAGTCATCCACCATTTCTAAAATATCGCAAGATACTGCACATATATCGTTCACAGATGAACCCATTGTACTTACATAAGTAAAGCGGCCTTCAGAGTCACTTTTAGTTCTTCCATTAACAATTAACAGTCCATTATTTTCACAAAATCCTAAAAACTCCTTTCCATTTGTATTAACTGTGCTGTCTTGTGACTGTCTGATCCCCAACGCAATTGCAGACAAGGGTAGTATACAATCAGCTGTCTCTTGTTGCTCTTGACCAATCCTTACGTTCAAATCACCCATTATTATAACATCTCCATTGTTATGTTGGACGACTGCTTCTTTGACTTTATTAAAATCGATATTCCAGTTTGCTGCCCGCACATAAAGAGGTATCACTGTATAATTTCTAGTATCGGTTTTCAGCATAACTAAGACAACATCATTAACATTTTCAAAATTATATTGAACACCATAGTATTTTAAAGTTTTCTTTACACCGATGACCATACCTCCAATAGCTCTTCCAAATCTGCTGTTACGAGTTGCTGGTTGCCAATGAGTGTTAAAATCATTAAAGATTGTCTCGTATTGTTCTATGTTTGCTTGCTCAACGTGTGTCTCCGACAACGCAAAGATGTCACAACTTCTTATATATTTGAAAAAATCTTGATATAGGTACTTGCTTTTTAATCCGTGCACATTGTATGATATTATATTCAATGTTAGAATAGTACTATTAGCTTCATCTGATAATTGGTTTGGCCTAATTCTATCCTTGGTATTATTTTCAATATTTAGTTTTTTGTCTTATAACTAGTTAGCAACGAGTCGTAACTTAAATTTATTTTATCAGCTAAATTACCATATAATTCTCTTATTACTATTTCTGCCCTTTGTCCCCCACACATAAGTTGCTGTCTATCATTAAATCTGAACCATTTCTGTCCGATACACAAAGAATCATTTCTAACAAATAACTTATTTTGGTGACTTACACTTAGAATTTGCCTCTTTAATTGCAATAGCAATTTTTTCCCCAATTGTCCGGCTTCAGCCCAATCTTTCTCTATATACATTTTTTGTACCAGTGAGATACTAAGTATTTTTTAAAACGGATATAGTTGTATCTCTCGAGTCAAATGTAGCCACAACACTCATTTTTCCGTCTTTTTCATTAATGATTCGAGCTTCACTTATGTCCACATTTGGTAGTTTTAATTTGTCAGAACATATCTTTTTTACTGCTGCCTTTGGAGAACTATTCTTCATAAGTCCACTTACTATTAAATTCTTCTCTTTAGTCTGATCTACAACTTTTCTTAATTCTTTATGATCGAGCTCCCTTTCTTCTTTTAGCTTTACAATTTCAGTTTTCAAGTCCTCGTTTTCCTGTTTTAGGGCATCCATTTGTTCTGACAGCTGGTTGCTTAATTTGAAATATCATCTTTCGTTGCCATTGATTTCGATATCGATGCTAATTGGTCGTTAAAATCTTTTTTCGACTCGTCGAATAGCACTCATTATATCATAGAGGGTTGGATCGGGCGACGTTGCGCCCAATCTCCTCTTTGGCGTATTGTGCACCTGAGCGTCATTGACTGGAGACCGATTTAAGGGCATACTTTTAGGATTATATTATTTACCCTTCAGACGGCGACTGATCCCGCAACTTCGAATGATGACCAGAATATGAACTCCAACCGAGCTTTGACACCAGCTGAGTATGCTGTCCTTTTCATCACAAAAACCACTTGATTTGTTGGCGCTCCGCTGACCAATGTTTTTGCAAAAAGTTAGTTTTTTATTAATTTCACTCATTTCTGCTTGCACTTCAAGCTTTCCAATATCGCAACCGTATATAGTTTTAGTAGTTTTAGTTTACACAGTGTGCAACACTTTGTGTACGATTAGACGTAACTTTTAACGATTTTTTATAAGCAGCGCAAAAAACAATAAACCGACGCGTTAGAGTGACCAGTTTGTATTAGAATTAGGCATGGCTTCAGAAACAATGTTGACGCAAAATGTTCAAACGCGGCTCCCACATCTAAGAGGGCTACCGCTGCAAGGTTATACAAACGTCGTTCCCAAATTAATTATTTGGCGTAAATAACCCAAATTTAATATCGTCGCTAAAAACCAGACTTGACTGCACAATTTATGGTGGATCTAAGCGCATAAATAATAATCTACATTTACACAAATGTGACTGCGACGCACAACTATACGATTTAGTTAAAAAAAATTGTTTGCTGATATTTACACTAAACCAAAACTGATCAGTTGTGCAGACGATCAGCGAGCAATGGCAATGCCTTCTGCAAAAGATGTCGAGAGAGCCGCAATTAAAAGTCGATCTAAACTATCAAATTAATAATTTGATCGACAAAGGCTACGCAACAAAGTTAGATGTCCATTTTCACGATGCGCAACCCCCATAAGCCTAATCGAGTGCGGCTTGTATGGAAAGCAGCAGCGAAGACGTCAGGCTACGCGCTCAACGTCTTTCTACGAATTTTATACAATTTTAAAATGAGAGCAGTTGGTATATGCGAGGACACGTGCCCATCGATTTCTATGGCAAAATGCAGAAACTGGTGACATCAAAGCATATCAATTAAATGTGCTTACATTTGGTGCGTAATGTTCGCCGTGCATTGCGCATTATGTGCGCGATAAAAATGCTGAAATGCATGCCAACGAATATGCAGCAGCAGCACAAGCGATAATGAAAAATCATTATGTTGACGACTACATCGATTAATGGCATACAGTGCAGGAAGCTATCAAAGGTGAAGCAGACGTTCGAGACGTACACGTTCTTGGCGGATTCCACATACGAAATTGATGTTCAAACTCATCAAAAGATCTAGCATCGCTGGGCGAGACGACTCAGGACAGCAGCAAGGCCTTTGGACACAATGAAGGCGCTCAACAGTAAGAGAAAATATTGGGTATGTACTGGAATCCTTATTTGGACATATTTTCATACGCATTCAAGTTTCTTAAGCTTCACAGAAATATAATAGAAGAAAATATTGTAATTACTAATCGTGAGGTACTAAAAGCATTGATGTCAGTTTTTGACCCAATGGGATTCGTCGCATGCATTATGACATATTTAAAAATTATAATGCAAGAAATCTGGAGGTCAAATGTTGCGTTGGATGAACCAATAAACGACAAGCTATATCAGAACTGGCGACATTGGTTGTCACATTTACCCGTCGTTACTAAAGTCGCTATACCTCGATACTATTTTGGAAACGCTACATTCAGACTACTACATTCAGCTTGACTGTTTCGTGGACGCAAACGAATATGCATTTGCAGCTGTAGTGTACTTTCGCATCGTACATGCGAAACAAATTAAACTTCGTCAGCTAAATCCAAAGTCGCGTCTCTACGCCCGCTCTCAATTCCATGCATGGAGCTGCATGCCGCAATTACTGGGGCGAGGCTGGTAAACGAAAGCCGATATTTTTGGACCGACTCCAAAACAGTTTTGGCTTGGTTAAGCAGCGACCAAAGGAAGTACCAGCAATATGTCATATTCCGCGTAGCTATAATCAGTGAATTAACTAATGCTTCGGAATGACGTTGGGTACCTAGCCGCAACAATGTTGCTGATGTGGCGACAAAGCGGCAGTCTACGCCAGATGTTCAAGCAATGGTTCGAAGGACCACAATTTTTAAAGGTGCATCCAGATGAGTGGCCAAGTGCGCCTAATGTAGGTGAACCAAGCAAAGAGGAATACGACCAAAAGTTCTACATATTCGTATAAGCTACGAGCATTATTCAAAGCATTACGCCGGGAGTGCCAAAAGTGCAAAAATTGGACGGCACAACCACAAGTGCCTCCGATCGCTCCGCTGCCACGAGCAAGGTTGGGGGCATTTCAACGTCCATTCACTTTCGTAGGCATTGACTATTTTGGACCGATATTAGTCATCGACGGGCGCAAGACCCTAAAGCGATGGTGTATGATTATCACTTGCATTACGATCAGAACTATCCATATCGAGATTGCGCACAACCTCTGTACGGATTCATGTCTCATGTGCCTACGCAATTTTATTGCACGCAGAGGGGTACCAGCTGAAATATACAGTGATTTCTACGAGAAGCACTCAGCAACGTAGATAAATGCATCACAGTCTATCTTGAAAGTTTAATCCGCCTTCGGCTCCTCATATGGGAGGAGCATGGGAGCGCTTAAGACGCTCAATAAAGTGCATTCTTCACAGAATATCGCCGCATCATGGAAGTGGAGCTTACAGTCAATTCACGACCGCTCACTTACGTGTTCTACTTTATATTTCAAATTTTATACTACCATTTTGCTACTGACATTTCCATATATCGATTTGTTAAAAAGTCCTGACCCAAAACAACTTAATAATTCATAGTCTGGTCGGCAACCATAAGAAATTGTATTTTAAAGAATTCCTTTTATAATTTAATCCAACATAATATAGTTTCAAAATTTATAAGCTTCGCATTTTTGATTCCAGAATAAAAAGATTTCATATCTGAAGATAAATTTAAAATAAGATTTCATTTAAAATAATTTTATCAGCTCCGCACAACATCTATATAAAACTTATTGGGCTGCCGGAATCAATTCTAGAGAAAAGATTACATTAGGTTGATTGTTAACATTAAAATGGAAAATTCTTACATAATCATTAGTGTTGACCGTCTGGACATACTGCCACCTGATGATTCTTGCTGCCGCACGCGCAGCACGCAACAACCTCGCTCTTCGACTTACGACATAGTGCATCAAGAATTTGAGCCTTAGTTGTGTAGCACTGTAGTTGAACTGGCGTACGCAGTTGGTATTCGGTGATGCCTTCGATTATTTTGATTGGGGTAGAGCCATGAGTGTGTTTGACCTTTCAGTTTACTGATTAACAAGATTTTAAAATCGCTTTTGTCAGCCATATAACACTCGCTGACACATTTTAATTTCGAATTAATTTAAAAATTAAGTCAAATGAAGTTTTCGTTGTAGAAACCACTATATCATTAAGATACTCGTTAGACTTTGCTTTATTTCCGCTACTCAAATGGTATCCATATTCATGTTATGATATGGTTTGCTTTTTCCGTCTAAGAGAGCATCTGGATTGAGTGCAATTTCGTTGAGTTCATTTTATGTTATCCCGCGTTCACCGTTTTCGTCTATTTGTTCACCGCCTTCGCTCTCGTCACCGCTTTTGTCGAAGTCATCAACATCTTCTTCAACTTCCCCCGACGGTCACTCAAATTTTCGAAATTCATTTTGCACCCGTTTTAAAAATTTTATTAACTTTGCACTTAATCGTTTATGTCACGAACATTCCGTTCCAAGCGAATTCCGATTCTCGGTGTCACGGAAACATTCTTTGGTTGGTTTGAAATCCCTAACGTTTGCATGAGAGATTTAGTAGATTGCAGCTTTAACAAATTGAGTTAAATTCAGGTAGTGATGAAAATTGAACAGAATTAATTTTTTGAAATTATTTGCATTATTTTTTATAAACTTTTCGTTTGACTTTATTTGTTACTCAGTATTTTAGTAAACATCTCGTCCAATATTGCAGTTTATTAAATTAACCCAACCAAAAACCAACCGAGCATATTAATGCCAACTTATTAAAAGCAAAAATTTAAATAATTCGGAGTATTTGTTTTAATGAATTATTTAATTTCTTATGTTTTATATGTGAGCTAAGATTTAAATAAAGATTGTGGTATTTTTATTTTTGCAATTTAATGTACAATAAATGTGTATTTAAACATACATTTTAGAAAATAATTTATTGTAGAAAGTTAGCATGTTGAGAAAAAATAAACAATAGAACAGACTTCCATATGTTAGTGTTGTCGTTTAAATTGTATAAATTAGCGGGCATAATATTTAAAAATATTTGATATTCTTTTAGTTGTAATGTACAATAATGTAATGTTAAAATTATATACAATCCGTCTTTTATATTAAAAAAATTATATTTATAATTTTTCCCCACAACTAAGCAAATAAATCGAAATTAAAAATAATAACACACATAATTGTTATAGTGCTGACAACCCTGCTGAATCCCCATCTGTTTCCGAATAAAATGTCCGAAAAGTGAAATCCCTCGATTATCCGTTACACTGGGGATTTGCTCGAGGGATTTTAAAAACAATCAAACCGAATTTCCCTTTCGATTTACGTGACATGCCCGAATATTTGAGTTAAGTTCTGTACTCAGTTTTTACAGTTCTGCATTCAGTTTTTTTTCAATACTGCGCTAATTTTTTCAATTGTACCGGTACATGCGACTGCATTTACAAGTATATAATAGTTTACAGCTAGGCTAGTGGTGAAATAATAAGAAGGTGACAGACAATGGCAGGCTGCTCTCTGAAATGTTGACATATTTTATTCAGTATGTAATTGGCTTTCGTGGTGAGTGGATCTGTAGCGGAAGAGTGTAGGTTCTTCTTCTTGATTCTAAGCTACAGCTGACAAACACTTTTGATTTTTATTTAAAAAAAAAATAACAAAAGTACGGCATGTAAATTTAAAATTTTCTATATATATTTCTCTTCTTGATTCTAAGCTACAGCTGACAAACAGATACATTTGATTTTTATTTAAAAAAAAAAATAACAAAAGTACGGCATGTAAAAAACGAACCAAACAATACCGATTTGACGAATCATAATACAAACTTGGCTTCCACCAGTCAAATTTCCCAATTTGATCAATTTGTGAACAGATCCTATAAATCAAATTCCCATTTTCACGGGCTATCCAAAGCGCCTCTACCACTTTTTATTTATTTATTTATTTATTATTATTCAAAACAATATAATATAAAGGTACTCGCAAATAAGAGTTGAGCGTGCAGTGTATACTTAACCATGTAGGAGCGCTAGAATAGTCGTTCTGTTTTCTAGCAACTAAAATTTGAGTTCGCTTACGATAGTCAACTACAAACTACAAACAATTAACAAAAATAAATGGTGGTGGGGCAACGGATTTTTTCCCAAGTAACTTTCTTATTAATCTATCGCCCAAGAGGAACGGTAGCAGCAAAGTGGTCGCGAACATTTAGTGATTAAATTTAATTTATCTAAATTTATTAAAATCGTATCGAGTTGTACCGTTTTTAAACCAAGTGTTTTATTAAACCAAGTGTTCTATTTCTAATATAAATATTGTTCCTGTGGCAAACGCATTAATTTGGCAAACAGCAGATTCGACGCACATCAGTGGACGGATTTGCGGCAACCATTATTGGCACGGCGAGCAGCGGCTTCAGCGCAGAATTCGACAGCTCATCAAAGCTACAATCGCAATGTAAGACCTCAGCCTCCAATACTCAATTGTTAACCCAATAACCTTTCATCGGCTGCAACTGTAATGGTGCGCCTTAGTGTAGTATTCGCACCATATACATATCTATATGTCTCACTATACATATATATTTATATCGGTCGATACATACTCCAACCCCCATCAATTAACTAACTATGCTCTCTAATGGTCACCAAATGCATATTATTTCGTAAATTTATGGGTTCCATAGAAAGAGCGCTGTATATTTGGTTTAATATTTCTCGAAACCCTTCGCACTGCACAAATAAAAAAGGCTTTCCATCCGTCGTCACAATTTTAATAATTGAGGAAACGAGTGCTTCTTTACTTGTTTCAAAAAATATTTTTCTTTTTTTAATATTTTGGTTCACTTTGACATTGTCGTTGCTGTCCAATTCATTAAAAATTTCGGCATATTTAGCTGTCAAATGGCACTTTAAATTGGTTGCGTACAAGCCAGATTATTTGTACAGAAATTTTTATAATTTCAGTAACCACTGGCAGTTGGAAATTTCCAGGAATGACCACGACTTAGTTTTGTTTTTTAATTCAAATTTATTATTTCTATTTGTACAAACAGATGCTTATGGCCTAACTCGGATCTGAGCGCAGCTTTTATTAGGTAAATTTAATAACTAAATTAATTTCTGCTCGTTGCCCCGCTGCCTCCGCTGATGCTACTACTGGCGTTGCTGTTGTTTCCGTTTGCTGTCACCGCCGTTGTATTCACCGCTGTTGTCGTTGCTATGTCTGCTGTCGCTGTCTCTGGTTTTGTCTTGTCCCAGCTGCTGTTGTCCGCGAACACGTCCGTTCAGCTTCGCTATCCGAGTTGGACTCCCAGAATATTTTCGCTGTCCTCGCGTCGATCGGTCAAATGCCCGTTGTCTATTGGCTCCTTCCATTTAACCGATTAACGGCAATCAGCAAACGCCCGTTGTCTATTGGCTCCTTCCAACTGCACCGGTCCAATGCGCTGAACACCTTGTTGTTGTTGCCGTCCAACTTGTACATTCGTCCAATGTGCGTACCGTTACCGTGTATGATTGTTGTTGCGGGTGCCGTTGCTTGTGGGACTTTTGGACGTTTCTGTGCGCCTTCTCGTTTGCGTTACCTCAGTGTTGTTGGTTTCTTTTGTGCGTTTGTTTTATATTATGTCCAAGTGTAGCGTATCGTTAATATTGTGTTCGGTATGTTTGTCTTGTAAGGTGTTTTGTATTCTTGTGTAGCGTATCGTTGCTTTTGTGTATGTATAACCGTAACTGTCTGTGGCCGATGTAGTTTTGGCCATTGCGTTGTGCGAGGGCCGGAGGACCTCGTCACACTCCCCCCTGATTTGCGTGAAAAGGGGTGGTTCTCCGTTCTATAGAGACTTTGTCTGCTTACAATTATGATTTCCATTAGATGTTAGAAATATCCCAAAGATGTCTATTGCACTCTTCCTGCCGGACTCCTTGCTCGACGCTGGTGAGTAGGACGGTCCCGGAAGTCGTGTGGTAACACCGTGGTAAATTTCTGGTTCCTCGGAAAAACTGCGTAAAAACTTCTTGCCCTTCCGGTCGAGTTACTTCAGGCGATGTGAATGCCAGCTCCCTGCCGGACTCCTTTATCGCATGTGTTGGACTTCCCGGGTTGCGTGGCTCGGATGTGTGAAGGAGTTTGCTCTGGGTTGGGTGGCTTCCTTGTAACTGCATGTGTTGGAGTTTCTCTGCTTTGAATTGTTAGCTAACGTAGTTCTCTAGTTTGGTTTGTCTCGGATTCCTGTCGCTTGTTCTGTTGCGTTCGGTTGTCTTTGTCGTTCTGCTCTGCTTCGCTGTTGTCTCGTGTGTCCTGGTCCGGTCTCTAGTAATACTTTGTCGCTGTTGCTGTGGTCATATCGCTGGGGTTGCACGAAGAAAAATATGTTTTGCTTTTCTTTCGTTGCAGTTGCTCCGGTCGCTGGTGGTACTTTGTCGCTGCTCTTGCTGTCCTATCGCTGAAGTCTTGCGAAAACACGCTGAGGTTGCCTGACGAAAAATGTGTTCTGTGCCGCGTTGCGTGCCGACGTTTCGCCACTACCAAAGTGCCGTTGCGTCGTCGCAAAGTCTGCGTGGAACCTTAGATCGGGTTTCATTTAGAAGTGTGGTGCCAGTTCCTTGTCGCTTTGCTGTTTAGTCACCAGCTTCGCTTCGTGTGGAGGAATTTACCAAGAGGTTGAGTGCATTCTTCCTGCCGGACTCCTTGCTCGACCATGATGTGAGTGGGACTGTCCCGGAAGTGGATGCCACTCTCTACCGATTGGATCTTGGAACTCCGAGTTTCAGTGTTGAAGTGCATCGTGACATGCCTGTCCGGGTTGCGTGGTCGACATCTCGAAGTACTGTCTCGGGTGGGGTGGATTTCTTGAACGAACGCTGCGTCTTGGAAGGTACTGGTTCGTTGCTCTGCTTCTGTATACGTGTGCACGCATGAGGATTCCTCTGGCTCGTTCTTATGACTCTGCTCTTACACCGCATTGCTTCGCTGTTGTCGCGCTTGGCTGAGACACTTCTTGATCCGCTGTTGCTCGATTTTTCGCCGTTGTTCTTGTGTTCGTCGTTGGTCATCTGTTCGCTGTTGCTAGTCCGTCCGCTGATGTTCATCTGTTCGCTGTTGTTCACCTGTCCGCTGTTGCTCGTTTGTTCGCCGTTGATCATTTGTTCGCTGTAGTTTATCTGTCCGCTGTTGTTCATAAGTTCGCTGTGGTTCATTTGTTCGCTGTAGATTATTCGTCCGCTGTTGCTTGTTTGTCCGCCGCTGCTCGTCTGACTGTCCGCTGTTGCTATTGTCCGCCATTGCTCGTTCGCCGCTGCTCGTCTGACTGTCCGCTGTGTCCGCTTGTTTGTCCGCCGCTGATACTCTGTTCGCTGTTGATCATCTGTTGTTTTACTAGCCGATACAATGTTAGCTAACACAGTATATATTTATTTTTTTGAATTTAAATTTATCTAAGTCGTGTCTATTGGTTTTTTAAGCCTTCTACACCCTTGTGTATGGATGTCCTGGATGCCAGGGTCCCTGCTCGGGCGCCACTGTAACGAGGCACAGGCCGAGGTATGCTCGCCGGATGCCCAGGCGTTCGTTACAGAAATTTTTATAATTTCAGTAACCACTGGCAGTTGGAAATTTCCAGGAATGACCACGACTTAGTTTTGTTTTTTTAATTCAAATTTATTATTTACTATTTCCTAACAGATTATTGGCTACCTGACTCGGACTTGAGCGCAGCTTCGCTTGGGAAAATTTAATAACTTATGTATAACCGTAACCGTCTGTGGCCGATGTAGTTTTGGCCATTGCGTTGTGCGAGGGCCGGAGGACCTCGTCACAAATTTTATACTTCGATTTACTTTCGTGTGTATCAAATTTAAAAAATGTATGCACTTTTTTATTTTGTTCACGACCCGTACTTCCCGAATTACCGTACGCACTTACATCAGAAAGACAAGTGACAAGCACAAAAAGACGCGTCGCTCCCCACACATACAAACGCAACATTCTTTTATTATCTTTTCTCGCGTCCAAACGGTCAGCGAATTCCCCGAAAAAAAAAGAAACAACAATTTCGGTTATTCGTTGAGCGCAGACCGTTTTACTTAAGAGACGAAGTGAACTGTTTATCTCTGACTTTTTGCTCAAACAGTCTGTAAATGAGACTTATTTATGGACAACGAAGAACGGTCAATTATTATTTGCGAGTCGGCTTAAAACTAAAAAAGAAAAGTTGCAGACCCACTCAGACCCAGAGGAGGGTTTTTGTTTGGGCACCTGGTTGACCGACTGTGCCCCTAGATAGAATAGAGACCTCGAAGGAAGCTATTGAGAGCATATTTGGATACAAAAAGGCAATTTTATTGGCACAAACTGGCGTGTTGGTCGAAAAGGAATTTCACCAATAAGAATTTTGTGGAGATAAGATGATAGGTCGGTATAAGATGATAGATTAACATGGTTATCCCAATGAATACTGCGAAGAGCAAAAAGAAGAAACTGTTTTTGACATGATTCAAAATGGTCTTGGTGAATACCATAATAAGAATTCCACACACAGGATCCAAATTCCAAAATTGGGTGGACAAGTGAGGTATAGAGCAGTTTAGTGGTATAAGAGTCATAAAACCAAGAATAGGTTTTGCTTTGTTCACCATTGATCCTTTGTGTTTATAAAATTTTTTTTTATCAATTATTTAATAACTTTATTATTTAACAACTTAAATTTAAATTTGTATTTACAAATGTAGATAGACTAGTTAGGATGTTATATTACATTTCGGCCAATTGAGAGTTATAAAGTTCTGTCGGGTAGGTCGGCAGGATGTGTTCTCCGGAGCCCTCTCGTCGTAAGCACTCCCCGCTTCATGCACCTTTTAAGTAAGCGCCTGGCTAGTTCATTTCGGTGATTTTGTATACGTTTTAAATACGCCGCAGCATGCTTGTTGAGTATATCGCCTACTCAAGGAATCTTTAAGTCTCTTTCAATATTCGCTGTTCGCATGTACCAAGGGGCGCCCGCGAATTTCCGGAGGACTATTGCTTGAAGGACTCTGATCTTTGCAAGATTTGACCTAGCAGCAATAAAATAAACTTTCATCCCGTACCGCCTGGCATGTGCAATTATGGCCTTGTGCACATTTACTTTGTTCCACAAAGATAGCTTTTTCTTGTTATTCAAGAGCCAGCCCAGTTGGCGAATTCTTTCACTGAGAGATTTTACTAATCTTTTTATATGCGTCTTGAAAAAGGGCTGCCTATCCAGATAGACCCCTTGATATTGGTGTCCATTATGGTGGTCCAGAAACTGCTCCTGGAGGTAAACTCCTGGATAGTCATCCTTGCATAGTGAATGCGTCATACTGACGCACTTGTCCAGGTTTATACTGATGTTCCAGCGTTATGCCCATTGTCCAAACTCGCATATATAGCAATGTAAACACATAGCGATTATTATATCATCCGGGTCATCTTTAGGAATCGATGAGCCTGTAGGCATACCGCTGGTGAATAATGAGTAAAGCGTTGGCCCCAGTACGCTTCCTTGTGGCACACCAGCCTTGACTTTTCTGACTGATGACTCCTTTCCGTTCCAGGACAACAGAGAAAGTCCTGTCTGTCTAATTACTTTGAACTAGCAAGAACAGCTGAGGCGGCAGTATACCCTTGAGTTTAAATAGGAGGCTATCATGCCGTGATCTATCAAAGGCCTGTCTTATATTAAGATAAGCTATTCTGGATTTCCATGGGACTTACGGAATCCATACTTTTTCTTTACCTTCTCAATATCAAGTATTCTTGTTGGGAGACACTTCCCGAAGAGTTTTGCTACGATGGACAGAAGACTGATTGGTCTTTATGATTCCAAGGACGATGGGATTTGTTTAGCCTTGTGAATCATACAGAGCCTTGCCTTCTTTCACTGTGCATGGGATGTGCCTCAACACCGCCTTAAAGATGAGGACCAGAAAGAGCACATCTTCGGCCGGCAAAGCCTAGAGTGTGAGATTATCAAGCCCATCCTCTCCTGGGGCCTTCTTTGTCTTCAGATCTATTATGTGTACCGTAATTTCTTCGACAGTGATGGGGTGACTAGAACGCATAGCTGACCACGGCTGTCAAGCGTCGCCTGGGCAATGCGTTTTCTGCTTTCTGAGTTGTAGTTAAATGGCTGGAAGCGGGCCTCTTAATCCTCAGCGAAGGCTTCCTCGCGTTCCTTTGGGGACTTAGCCTAGTAACTATACGTCTTCCTGATCGGATATTTTGGGGACACATGCTGTTTGTATCTCTTAGCCAAAGTCTATAAGGAGTGTTGTTTGCTCGCATCTGAGGTGACATTTTCTAGGAAGCGATCAGTGTCTTTCTGTTTCTGCAGCGCCAACAGCTTCTTGATTCTATTGGCGACTCTGCAGTAAACCCTATCCACAATAGGATCCCGGGTGCAGCAGTATTGCCGCCTGAGTCTCCTTTTCACCAGCAGCAGTACTTCTCTAGCTAGTGGAACTCTGTTTTGCAACCTTGGTAGTTGCGTTGAGCTTTCAGATGTAGCAATAAGGGATGCAGATTTGTACCTTATTAAAGAAGATCGATTTAGCATCTTCAATGTCTTGTGGTTGAATGATCTCAAAGTTTAGATCAAAGGTTTTCTCAACCTCTCAAGGAAATGTAGCCATGCTAAAACCCGCTGTCAGAAGTCGTCAGTTAGGTGTCTTGGTCTGTGGGGTGTAGTCCAAGGTAACCATAAGAAGCAGGTCGTCCGAGTAGAGCTGGTACTCAGCTCTTATTCTCAACTCTTCTGCTCTCAAGCAATTGAAGACAAAGAAATCGATGGAAGCCATTTGTAAACAGGACGTTTTCACTGGCGAGTCTTGGAAGTACGAAAGCTCCTCCTTGACGAACACCGCCGCTCCTCCTCTTGGCTTGTTGCTGGGATGTTCGAACTTGTGGATATCACACCTAGGTATACAAATCGAGATTCCAGACTGCAGGCAACTATTAGTATTGAGCATGATATCAACTCTATGTTATTGAGGAACGACTTTAATTCCTCTATATGCCCTGATAGCCCTCGGACATACCACAATCCAAGGCTGACTGGGCGGGGCATCATCTGTTGGCATTCATGAGTTTGAGGCATAATTGTTTGAGGAAATGGTCGTTCTCCTTTAATTCCTTAAATATTGATTGGAGTATATCGACTTTTACCATGAGAGCTTTAAACCTGATACTGCTGTCAGGCTGCTATGTCCTATGCGGTTGCTCTTGGGGCACTGCTCATTGGTCACCCCTCATCTGTCTGTGGCAATAATTTTTGGTGTGCCCAAATTCATAGCATCTGTAGCATTGGGTTACAACCAGATTCATCCTTGGAGTTTCCACCAGGACCAGTTGCCTACCTATGCGTTGAATACCTAACGCTTCTTTATTATATACTCCGGTAACATTATGGCCTTTGTTTTCCTTTATAACTATGTGCGGGGTGGTGCTAGTAAGGCTAAGAACCACTACTACGTGTAGTGTAGGTTTATCATTTTCTTCAAGCGAAGCTTCGGCATCTACTTCCATTTCTTCAGTTAGGGCATTGTTAATTGTCACTTCCCCATTAACAGTGTCAGTTAGCAACGCAAAATGATTTCCCGATGTGCTAGATCTTTTAGGTGCTACGGTGGCAGCCTGGTTTTGAACATACACCAATATTCATTTTTTGTCATATTGGGACAGCAAATGAAGAGTGGGCCGCAACTGCCTAAAGCTGTGCAGTCATTTGTGACTTACGTGCCGCAGCTGATAAGCAATTAATTTATGCACGCTGAGGAAATACAATTTTTTATCTCCAACTGGCGTTAACAAACGATCGCACAAAGGGAACCTACTGGCAGATGTGCCGGTAGGTTCCCTTTATTTATTGGCGTTAATCAGCAATTATATTTGTTTTCCTGAACCGTTTGTAAGCACAACAATTGTTGGCGAAAATCGTACCGCAGCGAAATGAAGGACACGACCGTTCGGTTATAATAGCTTTAATCGAGTAAGTTCAGTTTAACTAAATGCATTAAATTCAACTTGACTTACATCTATTCTATGTAACTATATTTGGGTTGCAAAGAGAAATAGAAGAGAGTAATACAGTAAAGGGTATATGACACTTTACATTCACCTATTTCTAACAACAATTGCAATGCATAAGTAACTGTATTTTATTGTTATTGCACTTTACCGAGATTTACTACCGAATTGTGTGATAAATGCACAGCCGTCCGTTCAGTTTGAGATATGGATTGGCACTGTTATTATAAATAAGTTTAGGTTCCATAACGATACCCAAATCCTTATAACAATATTCTCTGCCGAGGATAATGTTATTTAACAAATAATTTAATGTAAATGGATTTCTATGATGAAATGTACATTTACATTTTGAGTAATTTAAGATCAGATAATTATGCTTACACCATGTATGTGTGGAGTTCAATTCAGCCAGCAGCAAACTGTGTTGGGAAACATCAGAATATGACAAACATAATTTGACGTCATCTGCGTACATTAGTGACAATGTTTAATAGCAATGGGAAGGTCTTTAATAAAAATATTAAACAACATAGTACCAAGATGACTCCCTTGGGGAAACAAAGTTTTAGATAAACAATTATTGAATAATACTTTTTGAGTCCTGCCGGATAAGTATGACTCAATCCAAAAACAAATAGTGTGAAAAACATATAGTATTCAATTTAAACAAATGGTGTTTGTGACACACACTATCAAAAGCTTTACTGAAGTCTGTGTATATGACATTGTTCGCGCCTGTCGAACTGCGATTAATTAATTAATTTAAAGTTTAAATTTAACGGACTGTATTTAGCCTAAGGCGACGACTCTGAGGTTGTACATGCCGGTTAACCGAGGTCTGAATCGGTTAACTGGAAAGCAAGGCATTTTTTGTATGTTTGGCGCAACTTTGGAGTTGGCGCAAACGGCAGTCCATTCGGATCCAGAAAAATTAAAACACGTACTTCGCTTATAAATTACGCTCAATAAATTGTAACTTTTCCGAAATCTAATCGTTTTGTTTTAATTCGTTTTCGGTTGTATTTAACTTTGTTTTTTTCTGCTATTAATCCGCGCTTCGACAGTGCAACAGAAAAGAAACTAAACCAACAGCCATACCCAACACCAACAAGGCAACGACGACTGCAGCAGCGTAGAAGGCAGATTGCTTCAAACTCATGTAAGTCATCGGTGGTTTTTTTCTCCTACACTAAAACTAACCCCTTAGTTGAACGGCCTCTACCCGTTCAACTTATTGTAACCACCAAAGCAATGCTAACCCGCACGGCATTTTAACATGGTCCTTCGAGCCTTCTTTGAAAAGCCCTATAATTTTTAAATTGAAATCAATACATATATATACATACACATATAACATATATTCTTGCTAGCGCCAAAGTATATATTACATACATATATAGTACGCGTTTGCCGCCAAATTGGTATAATACATATATACATATGTAATTGTTGCCGCCAATTTTGTACATAAACAGTACATAATATACATACATAGTACATATATAGCGAATGCTTGCCGCTAATTTAGCTGTTATACTAGCTACTTTTATATATATATTTAATATATATATTATATATGAAAGTATATAATCGTGCCATACATAGTTGCATGCCAAATTCTCTAATCGGCTAATCTAATTTAATAAATTTCAAAAAAACTAATAATAATTCTATAAAAACTACAAACTTACAACAACAATATAAATAAAGTGCAAACAATTATTTAAGCCACAACAAAATACATAGAAGTGTAAATTGTTATTACGTGCATATATAGATATTTATATATACAAAGTGCGCTACTATTTTTTTTTTTTTGTCTCACTGGCGATCTTAATTTTGAAGAGGAAAAATTTCAAATAAATATAATTCTGTGTGTAATAAGTGTTTTAAATATATACATATAATAATTATAATTTTAAATTTAAAAAAAAATAAAAAAAAAAATAATGAAATACTCTTAGCAGTGCAGGGTTTAACCTGCGAAAGATCACGTCCAACCATCCCCAGCTGCTGCAAAAGATTGTCCCCGACGATCTGCTAGACTCCAATTTTCTCAAAATGCCTGATTTTAGTGCAACAAAGACACTCGGCATTAATTGGAACGCAATGACAGACACTTTCTCTTACTCTGTCAAAATTGTGGAGGTCACCTCTTCTATAACAAAGCGTCAGATACTCTCCTATGTATCAGCTTTGTTTGACCCCGCAGGCTGGCTTACACCGATTATCGTGCAAGCCAAGATTTTGTTACAGCAACTTTGGCTGGAAGGTAATGGTTGGGACGATGCAGTAAAGCCTCTTTCCCTTATAAGATGGCATAACTTTTTGAAAAATCTTTCGGCTATTGAGGCAATCCGGATACCACGCTGGATCGGGTTCTCTCTAAGCCCGGATATACAGCTACACGGATTTTGTGATGCTTCTGAGAAAGCTTATTGCGCTGCACTCTATCTGCGCACTGCCTCTCCCGAAGGAAAGATTTCATCTAGACTGCTTGTAGCAAAAAGCAAAGTAGCTCCACTACAGACACTAAGTCTCCCTCGACTTGAGTTGTCCGGAGCAGTTTTGCTTACTCGGCTTGTCAAGCATGTGTTAAATAATGTGCAGCCTTTCTCTTATAAACTGCATTTATGGTCCGATTCAGCTATCGTACTGGCCTGGTTAGAAAAACCGCCTCATGTCTGGAAGACGTACGTAGCGAATCGTATTGTGCTCATTCGACAAAACGTTTCAAATACTACTTGGAGGCATGTTGCATCTAGGGATAACCCGGCAGACCTTGGTACCCGGGGGTGCTCCACTGATGAACTGCAGAATTGTGCTCTATGGTGGAATGGACCCACCTGGCTTACGCAGCATTCAGATACGTGGCCCACCATGCAGCCTCTCCATATAGCTCCCCCTGAAGCAAAGAAAGTGGAAGTATTGCATACTCTTCAAGAGGATTGGGACATTTGCTCGGAGTTTACTTCCTACCCTCGATCATTGAGAGCCACAGCACGCATGCTAATGATGGTTCAATCGCGCAACAAATCCTATGTAGTGGCTAATATTCAGCACGCTGACATAAGCACGGCTAAGGTGCGATTAGTTCGTGCAGCACAAAAGCACTACTACCCTCAAGAGTACTCCTTCCTAGAAAAAGGTCAGCCGGTATCTTCGAAAAGTTCACTTGCATCCCTTAATTTGATGTTGGATGCAGATGGTGTGATTCGGGTTGATGGTCGCCTATCTCACGCTATTTTATCTTACAGCGAACGGCACCCCATCCTGCTTCCGAGCAAGTCCCGCTTATGCAATTTGTTTCTTCAGTTTTTTCATAATACTCTATTGCACGCTGAAGTACAATTGATGATGCGAGCAGTTCGCTAGGAATTTTATGTACCCAAATTAAAATCTACCAAAGTTGTACGACGTAAAAAGAAAACTTCAGTGTCAGTTGATGGCTCCTCTGCCTCCTGAACGAGTACGTTTCGCCCCTTTACGGTCACTGAGTGGATTTCGCCGGACCTTTCTCGATTAAATCGTCAGTCCTACGCAACGGAGCTATAATCAAGGGATATGTCTCTGTGTTTGTGTGTTTCACCACCAAAGCTATCCACCTTGAGGCAGTCTCAGCTCTCACTGCGTCCGCGTTCTCGGCGGCTTTCGATCGTTTTATCGGTCGGCACGGCTTGCCCCAAAAAATGGTCTCAGACAACGGTCGGAATTTCGTTGGAGCCAGTCGGGCAATGTTGCGGGAGTTCAAAGTGTTTTTGCAATCAGCCTCTGACTGTGTCGCGAAGAAATATACTACCCAAGGTTTCATTTGGTCTTTTATACCCCCTAGCGCCCCTCACATGGGCGGATTATGGGAAGCCGCTGTAAAGAGCTTTAAGGCGCATTTTAAAAAGGTGGCTGGCAACCACAAGTTCACCTTTGAGGAATTCGCAACTCTTCTTGCTCGGATAGAAGTAGTTTTAAACTCTCGTTCGCTATCGCCTATTAGTGACGATCCATCGGAACTGCTTCCCTTAACTCCAAAGCATTTCCTACGTGGGGGCCCTCTAACTGCGTTTCCGGAGGTGCCTAGAGACAATCTCCCATTGCTCAATCGTTGGGAGAAGCTCAAATGTCTGCACCAGGAATTCAGTCGGCGCTGGAAATCAGAATATTTAACGGAACTTCACCGTCGCATCAAGTGGAAACAGCCTCATCGTAACTTGGCACAAGACGATTTCGTGGTCATCCCGCCCACTGAGTGGAGGATGGGACGCGTCGTACAGTGGATATCCGTACATCTTCTGGAATTGTGACGCGTGCTGTCGCAAAATTGGTTCTGCTGCCTATGAGCGCAAACAAAAATCAATAAATTATTTTCTTTCTCTCTCTCTCTCTCTCTTTATATAGATATAGCTCTCTAAGCTTCTAGTTCTCGCAGTACGGCAACTACGCTCTCGTGGATGGTTGACTTATCCTTCTATAAGTTCTCTAACTATATCCACCAACACTAATACAATTCTTTGTACCCAACAGGTCTCTTCGGCAGTGTCAAATTTGCAAGAAGCAGCATGCCATCCGGTACTGCCTGAAATTTCGTCGGATGACACCCAAACAGCGTCGACAAACTGCGAGGCGCCTTGGCTATTACGGTAACTGCCTCGCTCGGTCGCACCAGATCGGAGAGTGCCGCTCTAGAGATGTTTGCGGTGTGTGTGGGGACATCCACCATACCATGCTACACGTCTCTTTCGAGGAGAAGCAGAAGGCGTCGAAAGGTTATGAGGGTGGACGGCGTACTAGGCGCGCGACCTCATGGGGATCTCCGGAAGCGACTCAACCAACAACGGGCTCCAGCGGAGGCTCCATCCAGTTCGGGACTAAAGCGACAGTCTCGCTCAAGAGTGCGCAGGAATCAAGGGACGCGTCGGCGATCAAGCGCTGATGA
Organism: Leucophenga maculata; assembly: GCA_035044805.1. Lineage (NCBI taxonomy): Eukaryota > Metazoa > Arthropoda > Insecta > Diptera > Drosophilidae > Leucophenga > Leucophenga maculata. The sequence goes on along the minus strand of JAWNNP010000985.1, from coordinate 5,099 downwards.
CAACGCTCAGAGATGCGTCGAGGTGGCCATCCGAAGCCTATCAAAGCTGGCGGATGCTCTCCAAGTTGCCACTCGGCAAGGCGGGCGGCATGTTCGCGGCAGGTCGAACCGCGATTAGTTAATTAATTTAAAGCTTAAATTTAACGGACTGTATTTAGCCTAAGGCGACGACTCTGAGGTTGTACATGCCGGTTAACCGAGGTCTGAATCGGTTAACTGGAAAGCAAGGCATTTTTTGTATGTTTGTGCGCAACTTTGGAGTTGGCGCAAACGGCAATCCATTCGGATCCAGAAAAATTAAAACACGTCTTCGCTTATAAATTACGCTCAATAAATTGTAACTTTTCCGAAATCTAATCGTTTTGTTTTAATTCGTTTTCGGTTGTATTTAACTTTGTTTTTTTCTGCTATTAATCCGCGCTTCGACAGTGCAACAGAAAAGAAACTAAACCAACAGCCATACCCAACACCAACAAGGCAACGACGACTGCAGCAGCGTAGAAGGCAGATTGCTTCAAACTCATGTAAGTCATCGGTGGTTTTTTTCTCCTACACTAAAACTAACCCCTTAGTTGAACGGCCTCTACCCGTTCAACTTATTGTAACCACCAAAGCAATGCTAACCCGCACGGCATTTTAACAGACATTCGTTTGGCATCCGGACACAAAACCATTATTGACAACAGAAGAAAATTCTAACAGATTTGTGCAAATGGATTAGCCTCTAATAAACCACGGTGGTAAGAACTAACAGACTTTAACGACTGTTCCAAATGATCCGTAATGATTTTTGTCTCCAGTTAAAAAAAGCTACAACATCTCATCATCGCCATGTAAAACTTTTTCATTGGCTGTAGAAATCATTTCAAATAAATCCCTCTATAATCAGTCATTGCACCGCTTTCTTCTACATCTTCACAATAGTCGTCTTGATATGGATTAATATGTTCATCGGCGTTTATAATTTGATCGTCCCTAAATTAGCCCGTAATTTAGATCATTGCACGAAAAGGTCATAAACCAGGTAGGACGCCCTAGACTTCTAACCATAGCAATCAACTCCGAACAGCATCGTCTTATAGTCAGATGCATATTGTCAGTCAGTCCTTAGGGTGTAAGTTTTCCTTGCCCTCTGGAATCTCAGAGATCTTTAAAAAATACGACTGCGCTAGTTGCGCCAACTACCGTGGAAAAAGCCTCCTTTCTAGCTGTAGCCAAATTCGGAATCACTGATAAAAGATTCCGTGTTTTTTCAGACCAAAAAGTCGACCATTGACTGACCAAATATTCACATTACGCCAAATCTTGGAAAAGACCCGTGAGATTAACAAAAAGACACACCACCTAATTATCGATTGTAAAGCCGTTTTCAAAACGCCGAAACGATCGAAGATTTTCGACGCCCTGTCTACACTTAGTATCTTGGTAAAGGTCGTTCGTCTTTTCATTATGACACTATCACACATACAAAGCTTTGTCAGCGTTCAATCTACTGATAGAATACATCCTACGCCAGTACCTGTACACACAGAATATGTCATGCTCGATCTTCCAAAGCGAAACCAGTCTCGGTTCATAGGTAATAAGGATAATATGAATTACTTGGTGTCTTTTTGCACGCCGTCATCGCAGCTTGGATGGTTGAATCTTTAATTAGGTAAAAAACTTCGTCTTGCTTGGATCTGAAATGACCAGCAACCTTAATGTCAGCCCGGAGATCAGGCGAAGAATGATGCTTTCAAATATATGCTTTTTTGAGCTTATGTATATTTTCATACCAGGGAGCACCAGTTATTCTTCTTAGTTGGATTACTTCAATGTTACTAGTACTAGCATTTCCCAATTATTCAATACCTTATGTCCAAAAAGGCTTAATGACACTGTTATACGATAATACTTTGCAATAGAGACTTAGCGGCAATTCATGATTAAATAACCAATGCGAATTGCTGGCTTTAATATTCATTGCATTCTTTTTTGTCTTGATATAGTTACGTCATGTAAGACGTCTGTTTAGATCAAACCCAAGATATATAACATCGGACGTTTGCGGAACAAAACATTGTTTAAGCTAACTGGGGGACAAGTGTTATGATTAAGAGTAAACGTAACATGCTTGCATTTCCGCTCGTTTACTCGAATGCGCCAGTGTGCAAACCATTCTTCCACTCGCCTTAAGTGGACGACTAGGTTAGCAGATACTTTAATGTGGCATTTGTCACAACTTAGTATGATTGTGTCATCGGCAAATGTTGATGTTAAAAATCTAGAATCTACATGCAAGTCAGCTGTGTATAATACATTCAGTAACGGGCTTAGAAAATTTCCTTGAGGTATGCCAGCATAAATTTTACTTTCTTTTAAGATGACATTATTAAATTTCACGGCAAACATTCTATTTGATAAGTATGACTTTAGTATGCCATGTACATTAGGTGATAGAAGTGTCTTTATTTTGTATATAAGTCCTTTATGCCATACTTTGTCAAATGCCTCAGAAATATCGAGAAAAATGGCTGAACAGTACATTTTCTTTTCAAAAGTTTTTCTTATTTCATTTGTAACACGGTTTACTTGTTCAACAGTGCCGTATTTTTCCCGAAACCCAAATTTGATATACCGGAATTATATTTTGATCGTTTATCAAGGAGTATTTTCTTGAAAAGTTTTAAAAGGCAAGGTACTAAATTAATCGGTCTATAGGATGCTACCTTAGCTCGATCTTTACCCGGCTTAAGGATCATCTTTACAATTGATTTTTTCTAGTCGTTTGGAAAATATCATATTTTCAACATACCATTAAATAGAACTCTTAAATATTCAAAAGCCACAAGGGGGAGTTCTTTTATCATTTTAGAAATAATTTCATCAATGCCTGGGAGTTTTTCGATTTATTTTTGTTTTTTATTGTGTTATCAATTTTTTAACTAGATATAATAATTTGAGTTCGTTGAGTTGATATCCATTTAAAGCAGGGTTTGGTCGAAAAACTTTGCTTAAGTGCTGGGCAAAAGTATTAGCTGTTTCTTCTTCAGTGCGAGATCATCACCATATTCGTTCCTTATTGGAAACTCTCCGTCATTCACATTCACAGCCTTCCATATTTCATTTCTCTTACCAGCAGCAGAAAGATTTTGAACATATATTCTTTGTTCGCAGTCCTCTTTGTGTTTTAAAGCTGATTTTAAAGCTCTTTCAGCATCTTTTAGCTTGAATTTTGAGACTGGAGATCAGTGCTTTTGCCATGCCCTTCTACATAGCCTCTTTTCTTTAACATTCCTTTCAATATGTGAGTTTGTCAAATATTTTTTTTTTTTCAGGTGTCAGTATTTATTATCTTCCTTTAATTTTTGACGTGATCATCAATGTCAGTCTAACAATTAATAGAAGGGCTAATATTAACGTATTTTTTGAATTTTAGCCAATTTGTACGTGAAGAAGTTAATCTATACGGTGCCGAGGTTTCAATTGGCGAGTCATAGATAGAAAATATTAAGGCAGAATGATCAGATGAAAGCTCGTCGTAACAACTATTAGATTCCGATTTATATATTTAGTAACCCCAAAATCAATAAGGTCAGGTATTTTTGACCTAACAGCAGGCCAGTACGTTGGCTGCCCCGGGGAGGAAATATCCATAGATGGCATTTCATTCATAAGTAATTAATATAACCGCCTATCCCGCCTCTTTATTTATTTCACACCATGGTGCAGATTGCCGCATTTTACGCATACACTAGCTAGATGACACTAAGTTTTACTACTTACTTATATGACCGTCAACCGTCTACTGGTCATGGCCGCGTCCAGGAAAGCGCGCCAGCCTCCATAATCCTGTGCGCGTTGGCGCCAGTCGTTCTGAATGCCAAGTACGGAGAGATCTCTCCATACCTGGTCATTCCATCGAGTGCCCGGTCGTCCTTACGTCGGCGTCCACCAATCAAGTTTGGGCCCCCCATGTAAACCATGCGTGAGGGAGCTCTTTCATCCATTCCAATGAGGTGCCCAGCCCAGTGCAGCCGCTGGAATTTTATGCGCTGGACTATGTCAACCTCAACGAATAGCTCGTACAGCTCGCGGTTCATACGGGACCTAAACTCGTCGCCGACTCTAATAGGACCAAAGATCCTGCGAAGATTCTTCCTCTCGAAGACTTCCAACGCTGTCTCATCCGACTCAATCACGGTCCATGCCTCTGCGCCATACAGTAGGACCGGGAATATCAGCGTCTTATATATCTTTATTTTCGTCCGTCGAGAGATGGCTTTATTTCTCATTTGCTTGCTCAGCCCAAAAAATGATCTGTTTGCAAGCGCGATTCTTCGCCTGATCTCCAGGCTGACATTGTTGTTACTGGTTATCTCTGTTCCAAGATAGACAAAGTTTTCTACAACACTGAATTTTAAATTCTCCATCGTCACTGTAGAGCTCTGTAGGTACGAGAAACATTTATAAACGCGCCAATAATGAGACGCGTATATTTTGAGTGTTCATTAACTACTGAGCCGCTCTAGCGAGCGGCTCCCTTTTTATTCATAAAAACTTATTCTATTTTTAAACTATTGTAAAGCTATCGCTGAGGTTGTAGGCCTCAGCGGAATCTAAAACTATTTGTAATGTAAAAAGACGCGTAGCAGAAACTATTAAACCAACGCGGACAAAACGCTATTAAAATCGTTACTGATCATAAATTAAGTCCCTGCACTTGTCAATGTAGCACTTAACAAACGGAGAAGGAGCTATTAAAATCGATGTACATCATAAATTAAGTCGCTGCACTTGTCAAGTGTTACATACCAACGCTTAGATGAAGCTATTAAAAAGATGACGATTATAAATACACACGCTGCACTTATCAAGTGCAGCTCTAATGCGTATGATAACTGCACTGTGCGTTGTTCTTATCGGAGAGAGTTTTGCCTCATATCACATGTTTAGGCTTCATGCCTGAACATCACTGACCGTCCAAGACGCGATAACGGAGTGCGAGAAGACACCAAGTACTTCGTCTTGTCCTCATTCACCGACTGTTTTTCAATTTCTGAGAACGCCTTGCTGACTCGCCGTTCCTGCGTACCGATGATATCGATGTCATCGGC